>KI911126.1:1824283-1883326 GCA_000482085.2 Cladonia metacorallifera KoLRI002260
GGGAGGCCGGTGGGTGGGGAGGGGGGGTGTGAGACGAGGTTGGAGGAGAAGGTGGTGGAGGAGATGAGGTTTTGTGTGGGGGTTTTGGAGAGTGGTGGGGGTGGGGGTGGGTGATGTAGACGGTTTGGCAATCGGTTCAGCATCAAGAGGGTATTTGGGGTTTTGTATAACTTACTGTGATTCTTGAGGGGAAATAAGAATGTGGACCTGAGCAAGTTATAGTCGTGCGGATGAAATTTGAACTTTTGTGCCTGCAGGTCAATACGAGGATTATAACAAGTTTCAGACTGCTGCGTGTTATGAATGAGCAATCAATATGTAGTGTATGTCTCTAAAGATGCCTAAGGTACGACGTATAAACGCAATGCTGCAAAAGCCTTCCAATGCGCCGTCAATGTACAATATCAAGAATACACAAATCTCCTGTGTATATTGACCATGATCCATGACAGAACTTTACAAGAACGCTACAAATGGGTATCAGAGTGCCACAATATGGGAGTCATCTAGTAAAAACATGATACGATAACAGTTAGATCGCATAAAAGCAGACTTCGTAACTCGTTCACTCATGTTACCAATGTAGATCACAACATGCGTTCCTCACCTTCGACTAGCCAATATATACCGGCAACTTACTACCCCAATGAGCACTTGGGACCCTAGGACCTTCAACCATGACATGAGATCTATGCCACAGAAAGGCTCGGAACATCATAGTCAGCCACGCATCTTCAACAATCTGTGGCTGGTCGAAGCCATTGTCACGCATATCGGTGATGATTTTTGGTATATTATCAAAGTAGATGTGTGCGCCCTCTGTTATCCACCCAGCGACACGCATACCGTAATGGTTGCGACCACGCGGTGGGGAGGCATTGAGGCGCTCTAGAGCTTCGGGAAAGTAGTTGACTGCGTGGCGTATGTGCGAGTACATCAGGTCCGTATAATTAAATTCTTGGGCCTTCTCGCCTCTGCCATTGAACTGCCGTCTTAAACCGTGGAAATATTCTGTTGTAGCCGCATGCTTCGTATTTAGATCATCCAAGAAATCAGTAGTAGACTGGTCGCTGAGCAACTTATTGCAAACATGTTGGTCTTCTCATTGATCACCATAGTGTGATTGAAGTTCTTCATATTGATTATATATGAAACGCGATTGGGGAGATACCGGTTCATTTTTGGCCTCGCGCTCAGCAATGAGGTCCTTCAGGCGATTGCGGAAGACAACAAAACCTTCCTGTTGCTGTGTCAAACCAACCGCGTAGCCTGCGGGTTGGGAAACGCGAACGAGTGAAGAACCACGCGGACGGAGCATGGGGCACGCAAGGCCGATTATATCTGATATTCCAGGCGTCCACCCAGGGTTAGCTCCGAGTATGCCCTTGACTCGGTCCGCAGCTTCGTGGCTGGGGTCCACCACATTGCGTAGCGTTGCCAGTATTTCCTCTTCCGTTCCCAATTTGTGATCTGGGATGCCAAGCTCTGGCGCACCGGGAACAATGCCGAATCCCATCTTGTCTGCTGCTTCCAAAGGTATATACAGTTCATCGCGGCCAGCCACCTCGTCTCCATTTGTAGGATCTTGTATGCCAATCGTCAGTACTGTTCCCATTGACCTAACAGCCACGGAGGTGATTGTATGTCCGTTTCCTTCAGCTCGTAGATTTCCATCGAGTGGTTCAAATTGTCGCCATATCATGCCTAACCGCCGGGCCAGTATTGCAATGTTTGATATGGACACAACAGCGAGAGGTCGAACGACCTCTGGAGGCACAAAGTCCCACGAGCGCCTTTCTATTGTGATGTCTGGCAACAATATCCTCTCGTTGAAGTATACACCACAGCGGAGAGTAGCACTTGAAGTGAGGTGTAGTGCTTGCATGAAAGTGACCCAAGAGACTAATGATGTCTGGCTGGCGGAGGTGTTACGATACGGCTCACAATGTGTTTTGACCATCATCAATGCCGATCCGTTCAGTGGATAACGTGGTTCTTTCACACCGAAGAAATGGTCTGATAGGCCGAACCGCGGCGTCGTATAGAGTGTCTCGAACCGCATCTCACTCCAACGAAAATGTCGGTGTGTCATTTTTGCCCAACCCCCCATCACTGAGGCCTGACATCGTCGATAGCCGTCTGCGGTTGCCAGGAACTGCCCCAAAACCTGGCTAATGGTCGTGATGAGGGCTACCAGAGCCACAGCGAGAGCAATTGTGGAGACAGTGGTATCGTTGACCATACTTTCGGCAGCAAGGCTGGCGCGATGGTGATGTTGTTGGAGCAGAATGGAGCTCAGCCACTCCATTAGGAAAGGCATTTCGGTAAAACTTCGGGGAGCTGCAGCACTAGAGAGATATCTCGAGGTGGAAAGAGCGAGTGACTAACACAATACGGAGTAAATACAGAAGAAAATTTGAGTTGAAGAATTGTCAGTAAAGAGAATTGCCTGAAGATTCGCACTCAGCTGAGATGATCCTACCGCTCTTATCCGTAAGGATTGGCGGTACGTAGTGGAAGGCCTGAAAAGCCACTCTTCGCCCTGTTTGTGATGAATTCCATTGGTGGAACCCTGCCATCCATGAATGGAAGGATCCACCAATGAATTTGCACGCGCTGGCAGACTAGATAATATTGTTTGGTTGTATGTGCTTCGTGAAACTAATCGAGACCCATAATTCCCTTGCATGTGAACGATCAATCTTGTCACATGATAAGATATCTAGAGAAATTGATATATGTATTGATGGATGTAACATCGGCACAGTACTTCCGTGAGTGACAACTCTGTACACCTTCGAGATAAAAGCGTCAATTGTGCCAAAAGATCGCCATTCTGTACAATATTCCAGTGGCACGGAGAGCATACCGATGTCACGATGTACGGTTTCCAGTGACACTTAGAGGTCTGCGCAAAACGTGTGTCAAGGATATCTTTCATAATTTGGATTGAGGCTCAAGAACGACAGTATATATATATAGTTGATCAGAAGCACAGGTGCGCTTGCACTCAGCGACGCTGACTTGTCAAATGACCTAACCAAGAGAAATCTAACCAGGGGTATATCGTGCAATCGTAGGTAGCTCTAGCATCAGAAATCCGCAATATAAGATCTCGAGGCAGAGGTAACCACCATCAGCGTTCAGAAATTAGAACCGACTTTCCTTTCATGAACGCCCGCCATGTTCTCCTCGTCTCCCTTAATGCCCACCTCGTCTCCACTACCACTCTGCGTATCATCTTGATACCCTTCCGCACCGTATGCGACACTGACATTTCGTATCTCATCGCCGACCTCCATCCAGCGTTCCGAACATGCCGGAATTGGTGACAGCCTGCACAAAATGTAGTAAGTCCCAGAGGCAACAATGAATCCGCAGAAGAAGTTCAAGTTGTAGATATAGGTTGCGCCCTTGGGGACGGGTTTCCCAATAGCTCCCACGAAGCCAACGATGTTGATGAGAATACCACAGATATATGCAGTGTAGCCGCGCCAGTGGAAGCCAAAAGTGAAGAAGTATGGAGACGTCTTGCGCGCTGAGTAAAGATCCCGGATTTGGAAGTAGCCACGGCGGACGAAGTAGTAATCGGAGATGATAACGCCAGCAATAGAGGAGAGGAAGACGGAATAGGCAGACAGATAAGTTGTGAAGTTGTTCGTGGTAGATAGAAGATTCCTGTTGGGGTTTTGGGTGAGCTGGTCGTTCGCGGGGCGGAACAAGGGTGTAGATAGAATTGTGGAAATGAAACAAATTTCAGGAAGGGGACATACCATGGACACATTGCTAGACCAACAGCAGCACAGATATAACCACCCCTCCTAATGTTCAACCATCGAGGCAAAAGCGCAGTCATATCGGTGCCAGCGGACACTGAATTCGCAGCAATATTTGTACCCAATTGCGCCAGTGCAAAAGCAAATGATATAATGAACACTCCAAATCTAGCAGGTCCATTGGCAGTAGCCCCAGTATTCGGATTGACCAAGAAATATGACAGTAGATTCAACGGATTCCAGATCGGTTGTCCATATATAACAGCAGAGGAAGATGACACAATGATGCCGATGAAAGAGGTCACGGCAAAGCCGACAGGTATTGTGATCAGTTGAGACCATAGTGCGTCACGTGGCTTGACAGCAAAACGAGCAAAATCAGGGTCGTTGACCTAGATCGACAAAGTCAACATCAAGAATTATAGTCACTAAATTGAAGAAACACCTACAATTAGGGTGGCGAAATTTGCAATTGAAGACATGATTCCTAAGATCATTCCCCAAGCCAAAGCACTTCCAGATATTGTAGCCGGCTGGTGCACGATTGGACCAATACCATGAGCTCTGACGATCGACCAGATGAAGAAGGCAATGCCAGCAGGAGGGACGAAGTACGATTTGGCAGTGAAGAGATGACGGATCTTGTGGACGGGAAACCAGATTGCGGGTAAACTGCAGAGCCAGAAGAGGAAAAAGCTAGCAAAATCCCTTGTATTCGTCCCTGAGCTTGCTGGCATATGATTGGGAACGTCTTCATATTTTGTCCAGATGGAGCGAATCATGAGTGTGACACATTCACCTGGAGGCGACGTTAGTACGAAGCGATGATGTGTCCGGGGTAGATCTCAATCGAAGGTTGTTATGGGAGCTTATGCATAGCTAGGAAAAGAATTACCTCCAATCCACGACTGAACTCCATACCAAATACAAGCCATAGCAGCACGGTTGAACACCGGCCATAGCGAGCCCCAGATACCGAACGATGCTCTGCTGACCACGGGGAAAGATATATGGTATGTTGCGCCGATGCGTCCAGTCAAGCAAATGAAGCAGGCAGCGATTGAGTATCCAAGCCAGACACAGATCCATGACTGCCACCATGCGAGACCATTGGTGACCATGGCAGATGATATCATCCAGGTATTCTGCAGAAAGTCAGGCCATGACTAGTTCTCATGCTTATTCCACATACAATGTTGAAGGAGTCTGAAATCCAGAAGCCCACGAAGTTCCAAGCACCCCATTGACGACGCTCAGGTTCGACTGTGGCTTTGGTCAGCCTATATCTGTAGATTCTCTCGCTGTCTGCACAAACCAGGCTTAAGATCAAAGTTCGTCAACATCAATTGGGCATTGGTCAAGCCAGGTTCAGAAGTGACCGCCAACTTATTGGCGATCCTGGCAACCTTTGACTCCCGTATCTTCTCCATAATAGCAGCGAAATGATTGCTACTCCTGCTCGTTTGATAATGCTTTCGTGAGCTTGTATGGCTGTTCAAAGCTCCTGATCGTCGGTCTAAATCTCTCAAACTTCTCTTGGATGGTGGTGGAGTGGGGTTGTCAGGGTCTCTGCGAAGGAGTGGCTCTTCTTCGAGCAGAGCCGAGAGACTTTCGTCTATGGCGGATGGATCGCTTCTTTGCTCTGACCCCACCAACTGGAAGTCGTCAAGCTCGAGGCTGTAGAGGTGAGAAGACTGAGGACGCACATCTCTCGGAAGTGGCATATATTATATGAAATAATTCCCCACGCCTGACCCGATAAGAGGAGCATCGGTGTTCCCTAGCTCGCCAGCGTCGAGTTTCGGCAGCGAGCGAGAACGCAGCTGGGTAAGGTAGGAAAAAGCGAAGGACGTTTGGAGGTGCAGTAGTGTGGCCAGTATGTTGGTGCGGGGTTGAATAGAAAGAAAATCTTCCCTGTCCAAGCTTAGGTGGGGGCTATGAGGGCGACAGCTGGAGCTAAGATGTTCGGGTTGTACTGGGAGGGGGCAGGGGGGTCTTAGCCTTATCTTTTATCTACGAGGCAGATCTTCCACACGTTACCTCACTTTATCGAGCAACCACATGCGACACGCACATGGGCCTAGAAACATGTGAAGCAATGCCGTGCTCTACTCATGCATCCGGTTATCGCACCATACAGCTGACCGAGAGGCCATCTACGTATCTTGATAGATTGACTTGCGCAAGTCGCTGCAGCTACTAGATTGGCGGCACAGGCTGTCGTGTGACTGGATCCCTTCTGATGGCCGCATCAAATGGCCACATCCAATGACTCGCTGGGTGACGGTCCGACTGCTCCGCCATTCTGTCAAGTTCTACTAGCATAGATTGAGAGTAATGGAGATTGAGGGCTCGAATAGGCGGAGAACCCAGCACCTCATGGATGACATTGGGTTCATTGTCACGGATACCATCTCACAATTCTCAGAAGCAACCTCATTCCTGTTGGAACCATACGGTCTAAACGGTCTAAGGTTCCGCGTCATTCAGAATCCGCCATTCCGACCGAACCGCCTGTAATCTTCATACAGCGCCTTCCAAATCGCCCTCGCACTCTCATTCATCGCCTCATTCATAGTCCTCATTGCCTCCTGGGACATGACCGCCAGCACAGCATACAGGCCCGGACCCAATGCCGTCTTCATCTCGGGTAACAACCTTCCTTTCAATTGGCAATCGCAGTACTCCATTATGACGTAGGGAAGATGTTGTCCAGCAATATCTTTTGCCTTTTTCGTTTCGTCGTTAAGTTCGGGTCGTGATCGGTATCTAGAGCGTGTGACGGAGGAGACAGTCGGGTCGCAGAGATTGGTCAGTACGCGGGCGTACGCAGCTGCATGGGTTTCAGTGAAGGCCGACGGTGCTTCGTGGGAGGAGTTGGTGGTTGTAAACGGTAGGAAGAGACAGCGCAGGAGCGACTGTAATGCACAGATGACGAGATGATAGCGTCCACCAATTTTTGTACGGAGTATGGTGAGTATAGTGGCGAAGATTCTGCATAGACCAGTGAATATCATGGATGAGTGTTTCTCGCCTTTACGGTCTTCGAGGTAGGACGCTTTGGTACTTATAGCTGACAGTAGGTTGTCAATATGCCACTGCTTGATGATTCGTGGCTGTACATATTCAATCAATCAGAGATCGCTCTAGTGAGTTTGGTGATGCTCACATAAGTTTGCATAATCATACTTATGCATTGCATCGAAAGCATACAATCACCGAAGACGACTGGCTGGAAGAGGCTTCTGCAGAGCACCGCAAAAGTACGTGATATAGGCCCGCGGAGCTCTTCTACTTCTTGTTCTAATTCGTAGGCGTCAGCGTGACAAGGACCAGTATAGCAATGCAACTTTTACCCTTTAGAGAGTCCAATGCCATGCCGATCACATAGACCTCAGAGTAATTCAAACATCTGCCTTGATCTTCGCCGTACCCGAAACACAATTCCTTCTTGTTCTCTAGTCCGAGACTTGACATCATCTCCCGTACGGAGACTAGAAGATTATCTCTTTCCTTGGTTGATGTAACTGTGGCAGTGAGTCGGCTTTCCGGCCCATATCCAGCAAAGGGAAAACTAACTATTATGCATCCTCCGAGTCACATCTAGAATGCCCGGATGGAGTTTTGAATCGCGGGCGTCCAACAATAATTCAACCTTCGCAAGCCGTGTTGCCAAGTAATCGCATCCGCAAATGTCTTTCATCACCCAATAGGTATCCTCATATTGAAGGGTCAATGACACTTGTCTCAGATAATTTTGAAGACCGCCGCTACCGAAGAGCTCGAGGGAAACTGATACATCAGCATACCAGGAACTTGGAGTATTCAGGGCAGACACATACTTTCTCTTAGCCTTGGATGAATGCATAGCAGCTCTGAGTACCCAGCTAAACACTCGAGGTCGATACCAAGTCCGAGTCTTTGACGAGGCCTTTTCAGTGGGTATGCGCCTTGCAATTCCCATTGTCTGCGGTTCTTTCCTAATTGACGAAGAATGGTCTCTAAGTGGCATAATCGCGTAGCGTCAAGGGTTCGCAAGATTGGTCTTAGAGAGTAGGACAGACTATCGCGCCTCTTAGCATATGCATTCAGTAATTCCTTAGCCATTGCATCAAAACAGCTTGAGAGATCCTTCTTCTCCCTGTAAGCGAGTTCCAAAACCTCAACTAGGCGATCATAGATAATCTGCAGGTGCTCTGTGCTGCTTGCCTGATCAAGCGTTGCAAACAAATAGCTACTTTGAGTCAGCCATCTCCGCGAATTTCAGAACGCGACCTAACCTACTTTATTACACGTCTTGTAAGCCTTTCCAGCGCAGTTATACAATGTATCAGGTCATCAGACCAAGCCGGGATACTAGCAATTACACTTGCCAGCCTGAGTAAAGCTACATCCTCGGTGGCTTGTGCGGACCTTCCTTCTGAGATTGTCTCGCAGGCAAGGATCTCCATGGATTTATTAGGGATCCACAGGAGCTTTGTAAGCATGTTAACGTGGTCAATAGCGGCTGCAACACTTGACAACTTGGCATTCAATAGTATGTAAAGAACGCGATTGGCAATTTTACCTCTTTGATGCCGGTCTAGTGCTTGGATGGGAATCTCCAGTATGCCACGGAATGTCAAGGTATATTCCGCTACCTCCATATCCCAAACCTTCGGGTCACCAAAGTCGGATATTGCTAAATAGTGTTCAATTTGGAATTTCCGAATATTACCTAGAAAGGTTCGTTAATAGTGCAGTCAAAAGGTCAGCTGTGGAGGTTTACTTGTCATAGATGCATGTTCACTGAGGATTTCAGCACGCAGTAGCATCTTCCACGGCCAAGAGTTGTCAATGGATCCAGATGGCATTGAATCGGACAGCCTTTGCTGGTACACTGCAAACCAGTATAGCTGTTCAATGAGCCGCTTCTGTGTTCCCGCATCAAAAAAACTGGGTGTGATGAGTTGAAAAGGTAGAATTGCGCTTGGAGAAGACCACTTACCTCAAAGCCACAGGCGATATGAGTATATCTGCCACGCAACCCAGATAGAGCGTGTTGATAGACTTGACAACTGTGTCGAATTCGTCCCATCTAGGAACATAGGCTGGAAGTTTGATTGTCTGAAAGTGGTCGTGGCTTATGCGATGACAAAAAGGCTCCATCATGTCAATAATCTTTGCGACAGCTGATACCAGTCTAGTTCGTGACGGGAATTGCAGAGTTGTCCCGGACACCTCTATCACTGCCATATGCAGCAGGAACCGGAAAGCAAAGAGCTCTTCACCCCAGTCCGCTTCACCATCTGGCGAAGTTCCAAGGCACATTCGATTGAGAACTTCAGAAGCCGTGCATATTGCGGATTGCACTGACCCTTTGAACAACGGAGAATTGCGCAATGTGACCCAGCGATCCGCGATAGCTGTTACGATCCTCCACATTCTCCACTTATGCACGAGAGAATGGTCCAAGCAGTCAGACAGACGAGCACTAAGCATACCAAAAACCGACTGCGCTGTTTCAGCGAGCATTTTCAATGTTGCCTCCTGGTATCTGCTCGCAAACAAGCAGTCCAGAATTACAAGACTTGCCAAAGAGAGTGATGAATTAATGGAAGTACTCGGTATTGAGGGTGCAAGTCCCTTGGCAGCTGATGATGCCAGATGATCAAGTTGTCCCGGAGTGAGCTTGGACTCGGCAAGTTGAGCAACTAATTGCAGAAGGCTCTCATCCTGCCATAGACAGTGAATGTCTAACGACAGCCCCTTTGTTTCGCTTTGGCGCTCTTCATGTATGGAGATCTGCTCAAGCCAGTAATGGATGAAACCATCCAGGTCTCGAGCATCAGCAAATGCACTACACAGAGGGAGTACTATCCCAGTAAGCAGAAATTCGTAGCTTTGACTTGCTTCGAAATGTTCATTTGAGATAATCGAGAACAGAGCAGACAAGTATTTGTTTGGATAACGGGTAGAATGGGAAAGACTAGCCTCTCCAGATGGATCAGAGACGACAAAAGCATTTGTATCGATCTGAAGACAAAGACTAACTACACTCCATTCAACGGCATCACCGCCGTTACTGCTGGAAAAGCCCGAGAACCGGTCCAGTATTCCCTGTATTCTAGACAGGCTTAATCGGAGTTTATGATCCACACATTTTTGTAACATCCATCCAACAAGCCTCGTATGATCTTTATGCGCTTTGACTGTCGAAGTTGGAGGTACAAGTATACCAGCGCAATCAACTAGCTGGTCGAAAAGCTCTTCCAACCAAGAATCCTCGGCCCTGCTGTTCGTAGATTTGCTTATTGGGCGGAGACTGAGTGCAATCTCGAACAAAAGTGACACGTATGTAATTTTGAGTTGGTTTTGGGTCTTCAACGCCTGTCTTTGGGCCTCGTATGTACCCCCTCCCAACGGAGTATTTGCTTTTGATTTAGGATAATGGTATGAACGGAGAGCAGAGACCAAATCTTCCATCAATGCTGTAGCATGATGTGTGAATTGCAGCTGGCCGGACTCTTTAGTACCGACGAATGAGGCACGAAAGGGTAGAATAGTGAATGTGATTAGCAGATGTTCCAAAGAGGTCGTGACTGCTTCCATATCTTTCTTCGAAGATGACCACTCTCGGCAATTGTGTAGAAGTTGGAGGGCTGGTAACATGCAATGAGTCCTGAATGCATGCTGATCCATGTCAGTTGCACGAGGTGAGTCTTGAATTGCTGCGGACCGTGTGGTGTTGTCGTTATCACTTGCAATACGTCTTGCAAGAGAACGGAAGTTCCAAAGATCAACGATATTCGCAACACAGAACCAATAGGCCGTAGCCTCGAGATGTTCCCTACCTTCAAACGCAGCCAGCTTTCTCCGATCTAACGTTCTGTTGGACTTTTGCAACAGATAGTTCGTCAGAAAGAGCGCAGTCCCCAAGATCCGTGCTGCCTCTTCCCGGTCGCTTTTCAATGCGCTCTTCATATGCTCCGCCGTGAGACTTTTGACTTGTGCGGAGTCTTTTGTCAAAGCCACCAGCTGTCCGACAGCAGTACACAGAGCCAAAAAGACTTTATCGATGGCTCCAAGGGCTGATGTAGTGGTTCTCTGGGACGGAGAAATCTCTGTGCCATCTCTTCTCCGTTTCTTTGATGTCCGCGCAGAGCCTGCTATTGCATTCCCATCCTCGCTGGAGATGTCCATGCTTTCATCCTCTTCCGAAACTGGCTGTAAAAGCCCCTCGTCATGATTCTGGTAAAGCCATTGAAGAGTATTGCAAACAAGGGAGATGAATTTGTTGTCTTTGAGCAGACTAGCAGTTTTAGAGGGGTAGATACGCACAACAAGTTCTCGTAGGAGAAGCCAGCTACTAAAGGATAAACATGGGCTGTCACGAATCAGCAGATTATCATCTTATCGTCCTGACACCTCACAGACCTGTTGGGCTCTATGTCTTCCTGTTGAAGATTCTGAAGCAGCCATTTTAATGCCCATTGAGGTCTTGGGTCAGACGCGTTATACTGGTATGGCAACGCTGCACCCCCAGAATCCAACACATTCGTCCAACATTTATCAATATTTATACCCAGGATCTGGCAGACAGTGGCAATTTTGGCTGGAAAGGGTTCCTTGCTTTTGTGTACGGTCAGGATGCTAAGCCGCGCATTGCTATCTGACTGGATACTTTTAGCTTCTGATGGCTTAGGAACACAGAGCTCTGCGACTTGAGGCATACCAAAGCAGTTCGAACCATGATAAAGCCCATAGGAAGATTGTCAACACTACCCGGTACATGAGTCTAGCTCGACAAGAAATATTCATGTACTGAAAATCACGGGAAGGTTAGCCGAGGACCGGAACGAGTGTTAATCCGCTCCGACAACCTGTCCTTGGCCGTCGGAGCTCCAACTTTTCGCTGAGGCACACGACGGCTTTCTCCTCTTATCTGGAAGCCATCTTACAGCGTAAGTTCCATTACTGCAGTCCGAGTAGCTACTGGAAAGCTTCTGACAAGTCAGTGCTTCCACAATGGCCGATATGCCGCCATCTACACCTCCGCCAGCCGCACGACCTTCGAAACCCGTGAGCGAGGCATTGCTCAATGACAAGGTCTATAAACCATCTATTGATGAAATTGAGAACATCGGCTAACGCCGTAATCCTAGTGGGACCACGCAATATCCTCTCTCCTAATCCGATCAACCCTTGGTCTCTCTTTTGGCGTCGTCTTCTCCGTCCTCCTGTTCAAGCGAAGAGCGTGGCCCGCATGGGTGGGATTGGGTTTTGGAGCTGGAAGAGCCTGGGAAGAAGCCGACGGTAAGTGATATATGCGGCATTATTGCGCGGTATTGCAAGTATTGCCTGAATAGGGTCATTGGCTAATTCTGAGGGTTACAGCTACTTTTAAGAGGGGAGCGGCACCCACAGGGAGAGATGGGTTAAGGTTGGTAAGATCGTGAGCGTTTGGTGTAAGGATGTGGATGATGCCATAGCATACAGTTTTCCTTGGGAATAGAGGCTGGGCGCGCGCTTGTACGATGGACTGTACATATGATATACTTGAAATGAAGACGTTACAGAGCCGTCCAATGCTGTGCCTCTTTCAGATAAGCAATGAGAGACGCCTCACGTTCCTAGCCTGAAAGCTGGGGCATCCAGGCTGACTTATCCCAACCTGGACGTAAAGATCACTTCCGAAAGCATGATCTGTAGCACAGTCCTCAATTCTCGTCTGTTCGAGACCATACCTTGAGCATTGAGTGGATTGACGCTGCAAGTATGTACAACAGGTTCATGCTGCCGTTGTATTTCAGGCCCACCTATCATCCTCCGCTAAACCCATACCCCGTGAGATCTTCTTGATTAACGCCTTTTTGAGAAACTCTTCACGCGCCAAACTTCGCGTTTGCTGTAGACGCTATGTAAGCTTATATATCCACTAAGTACGACCGCAAAAATTGATTGCATACCTTGGCCCAAAGCCCACCGCCAATCCTCCCCCTATCCAAAGCTTTCCCTAACACAGCTCGGCTATCTTCGATCGCCCTCTCCTCCGCAACACACGCATACAGTTGGCCAGCTACAATCGTAGGAGCAACTAATACTTCATCAATATCAGGCACCGTCCTACGTTTAGCATCGTCAAGAACTTTGTCAGCATCTCGCATCGCTTGGTGCAGGATAGCTTCATTCGAGGACAGAAGAGTCTCAAGCTCGTTAAGCTGTGTCATTTCAGCATTGATCGCATTGAGAGTGGCTGTTAGTGCTGTTTGCTGAGCACGAAGTGGGGGAAGCGCAGAGAGGTTTGAAGCGTGAGTCGAGTTGATTTGCTGGGTAAGGGTCTGAGAGAGCGCTGAGAGAAGGGCATCCTTGTGAGGATTGGGCGGAATAGGAGGCGGAGCTATGTTTGTGGGCTGGGCAGGAAGTGCGTTGTCGAATGGCGAGGTAAGAAGGTCGTCAGGGAGGATAGGCTTGGACACGCTTCGTCGAGGTGGCTGTGATTGAGGAAACGTCTGCCGCTGATACTGTTGAGAAGGAAGCTGCGGAGGTCCTTGAGGAGGCGGAAGCTGTTGCTGACCATCTCTGTATTGTGGTACAGTTCGGGTCGTAGCATATACCGTTTGCGGAGGCGGTTGCTCTTGCTGAACGTACCGGTATTGATTGGAAGTTGCCATGTCTGCCGGGTAGCTGTTTTGCCTTGATGGTGCGTTGACGTTGTTTAATGGCTCTTGTTGGGGTGTATTGTTTGCGAACTGCAAGTTTGACGGAGCCTGCGGAGCTGGAGAATACCCACTGTGCAAGCTACTTGCCCGCTGTGGAAGCTGCCGTGGAATAGGCTGTGGCGAGCGATTGTATTCGTACTGAGCAACTTGCCGCAGCGGGCTATATTGAGACTCAGGCTTTGCAGGAAGTGGTGGCAGCGGCGGTGGGCCTTCAACCTCAGGACTGGCATTGCTGCGCGTGGAAAATGGTTTCGGCGGGGGAGGTGGAGCTTGGGAGCTTCTCGGAGACTGTTGCGTGGCCTTGTCCTCCCTCTGTCTTCCAAGCTCTGGAGGCAGGGGAGGTACTGGCGGAGGGTTGGCAATCATGTGCTTAGATTGCGTCTGCTGCTCTTGCCTAGCCACTACGGGTGGCTCCTTAGAAAAGATGTCCTGTAGTATGGAGAATAATTCCGATAGAGTTGAAGTCTATGGGAATTGAAATTAACACAGCTCTTAGCAACGGTCAGGTCCTCACGAGAACACTATGGCTAATATAGTGCCATGAACGATGCTCGTTTTGTGAGGCGAGCTCTACTTACATCGTCTCTCCAATTCGCCAGATATGGGTGGTATATTCTCCCCTCCGCGCTCACATGCTGCCCTGGCCTGACTGCCATATTCTTCGTAGGCGATACGAAGCCTATCGGCGCGGAGCTTGGGTATTCTTGAGGGACCCAAATCGAGATTGGGAAGCCATAGGTAGTACCTCGGAATGTGACAGGCAAGATGCCTTGCATGTTGAGCAGGAGTGATGAGATGCCATTTTCATAAGCTAGCCTGTATCAGCACGCGGCCTATGATTATGCTGAAGCCTCTCTTACTGTAAACGTCTGTTCGTAATGAGAAATTGGGATGGTAGGATAGAGTCTGAGCAACGTCAGAGTAAGTGCGGCTGACGTTACGATATTCCTGCTACATTGTCAAATGATCACTCTTGCCATTTGCTTGAGAAGCCCACACTCGTCAACGCGCCATGAAGCCAATTCAACAGCCTCTGAGGAACCACCCCCATGTCTGCACATTCAAGGCCTGATACCCACACACTCCGGTTTTAATCGTGACAACTGTACATTGTTTCGTCGAGCTAGAGATCTGCTCGCTCATTGTCATATGAAATAGAACTCGCTTCTCACATGTCGGAGGTGTTCCAGAACGTAATTGTGGGGTACGCAAATCCGATGTGGCCTGGATTGGCTAGACTGGCAGCCCTACAAGTGTTATTATCAAGCGGACAGCCCGATAGGGCTGGATCCAAAGCTGGCGAAACTGGCCCCGAAGATGCCCTAAAACTTAAACGCTCGGGGATCATTCCGAGGGGGCCTTCGAGTGCTCTTTTAGGGCCCGCTTTAGGTCCAGCCCTATTGGGCTGTCCGCTTGATAAGTGAACTCTTCTACGGAAAACAGATGGAGTGTAATTTACCCATAGAGCAGAGTTCATGCTACGTAATGCGTACCACACATGTCATGCTATATCTTCCATATTGTATAACGCATACTAAATCTAATCTCTCCTATATTTTGGGTTGCCTCGATATCATTCCCTGGTCATGAGCCATAACAGCATCCATTTGTGAAGTATGCACCCTGGACAGGGTTAAGGACCGAAAACCGCAGTCGTAGTGATTGATTGAATTCCGTGCTCCGTATCAGGAGCCACAACATGCAATATGGTCTTGATCAAAAGGATCTAGTGCCTGTCTTTTGGGAGGGGTCGAGTATTATGCCTAACTATTGTGAGGTATCGAGTGTTCTCCCCAGCTTCTCTTCTGGATTTCCATCTCAAATGGAGAAAGTGAAGATCTACCCTGTTATTCAGATCGGGCTCACTAAATTAGGTGTCGAAGTGTATGTGTCATGTCGTAACAATATATGAGGCGTTGAACAGACATTCAATATAATGTTGACCCCTTTTCGGACCTACGCGAAAGTGTGATATGGACTTGGTGTACCACAAGTCTTGTCTTACGCGCGGAACAAATGTAACACTCGTTTAACTCTAGGCAGACACTCGGAAACGTATGCCTGGTCTGCCTATCCCTAATATCTAACCTTGGTCGAGTCTCAACTGTCAGCACACGACGACGAGACACAGTCCTCCATCATGTCTCCTTCGAAAACTCTTTCGAGAATGCCTCTCACCAAGGAGGAGGTGTACGTAATCATGTATCATCGAGCACACATGAAACTCCCTGTACCAGCGGTAGAGGAGATCTTCCGCCTCAAGATCAAACCCTTTAGTCCTCCGACTCTGAAATTCGTGAGCGATAGCGTTACACAAATCTGTCTGGATGCAGAAATAAATGGCCATCCACCTTTGAGGGATTCGAAGAGGAACTGGCATGAATCCGCGCTCAAGGATTTCTTGGAGGAAACAGCAAGTGACTTAAAGGCCGATAAACGGCTGTATTTGACACAGATCGATGATGCTGAGCAGGAAAAGATCGACAGGGTGTGTACGAGATACAGTTCATGGCTGCTGCGTAGCTAACGGAATGATAAAGGCGGTAAATGCCGACAAGTCGAAACGAGACAAAGCTCGTAAAGAACGTACTTCCCACAATGAGCCAAAGCATAAGCGAAACACCAAGTATACAGATTCTCCCAAAGGGCCTCGACATGAACATGGTACCCCTAGGAGCCATCACCACCAAACCGGCGGCAGTAGCACGGCTACCAACGTTCAGTCCCCGTATGCTTCAAGCGGCAATAACTATGGCAGGTATTTTGACAATCTGCCTGCGTACAACCCAGCTACATATGGTGGAGTCCTTGCAAACGCTGGTACACCATTTCAGAGTTCGGACTATTCATATCCAGCACCAACTCAAAGCAACTATCAGGCTGGTGCACCATCGCAGAGCTTGGGCTATCCCCGTGCAGCACCAGCACCAACAAGTCAAAGCAACTATCAGGCTGGTGCACCATCGCAGAGCTTGGGCTATCCCCGTGCAGCACCAGCACCAACACCCTATAGCAACTATCACGCTGGTACACCATCGCAGAGTTTGGGCTATCCCTCTGCAGCACCAGCAACAACACCCCATAGCGGCTATCACGTTGGATCCAATGATAGGGAGGGCGAACGCTGGAGCACCCGTCCAGGAGAGACATCAGGCTCCACGTCCACAAACCAAAGACCATCAGGACCCCGTGGGCCCGGTGGTCGAGATGTCTATTCTTGAAGCAATTGTGGACATCTGGTAGGGACCGCGAATCGGTGTGGTGCGAACACAGATGCAGATTTGATGAACGGTGCTGTCAAGCATTCATGACCTTGGGACACCTTTGGTGTCTGTTTTGAATTGGGTAACAACGGGTATGGAAGATTGTCAGAGAGCGGACAAATTCCATGCATGTAAGGTAGTTTTCATAGTGCTACATGAAATGAATATTTACAGTATCAGTGGACAGCAAAGGCATGGAACATGAACCCACGTTTGGAAGAGCGTTTTTCTATTCGCGCACTAATCGAGTTTTGATGTCGGGGTTTGAAGGCGGGTGTCCTCAATTTCGACAAGGGTGTGAGAAATTATGATTTCGTTAGTATGTATGACATGGCTCAGGGTGCCGATTCTCTTACTTTAAGTCGCAAAACTAGGGCGATGGACGAAGGTGCGTACGACTCGATTAACAGATGCACAACTCAGAATATCCAAGATAGCGTAAGTTGATTCCAGGCGGCTACGGTATCGACGATATAAAAGTCACGAGCTGAAAGATCAATGATTGATTTAAATGACTCGCGTGGAATGTGGATACGCTTATCTAGAACCCCTACATTACTTGTGAATCGTACAGATTCGGCTTTTGAGCGGTACATGATCAATCTTACCAGTCGTTCGTTTTACTTTCATAAAAGACGTGATTTGACAAACGACTTAATAGCAGCATCCTGCTCGCCCCCTAGACCCAGAACTGAAACCACAGGCCGATCATGCCACTCACCCTCCGCAATAACCAAGGTGACCTTAGGATGCACAGCCTACAACAAGATCAGTAACCTGTCAAGCGAAAACCCAACATGCTTACTTACCTCATACTGCCTCGCTAGTTCCCTTATGGGATCAACCAATATCTCATCACCACCTCCCGCCATAAATATCTCCTCAACCACATCCTTCAAACCATCCCACCACCCTTCCGGAGCAGACAATGGCTCGCTGTACCCATCCTTTGCCTTCCCGCCCAAGAAACTCTCACTCCACTGGTTCCCAGCATTCGGAGATACGAGATCCTTCTTGGCATTATACCGACTACTAGGCCAATCCGTTCTAAAGCTACACCACGCCGCCAACAGAATCGCCGATGCTAATTTCGCACCACCACCTAACTGGAGTGGCGTGACCTCTTTATGCGGATGCATCATATGACTCAAGACACCAATTGCAAGATTCGCACCAGCTGAATCTCCGCCGAGGCTTATATTTTCAGGCTTCCGTTTGAGATCCGTGAGGAGGTAGCGGAGACACTCGACGGCTTGGCGGAGCTGGAATGGATATGTTTCGTGAGGAGCGAGGGTGTAGGCGAGAAAGAGGACTGAGAGGGAGGNACCATCGCAGAGCTTGGGCTATCCCCGTGCAGCACCAGCACCAACAAGTCAAAGCAACTATCAGGCTGGTGCACCATCGCAGAGCTTGGGCTATCCCCGTGCAGCACCAGCACCAACACCCTATAGCAACTATCACGCTGGTACACCATCGCAGAGTTTGGGCTATCCCTCTGCAGCACCAGCAACAACACCCCATAGCGGCTATCACGTTGGATCCAATGATAGGGAGGGCGAACGCTGGAGCACCCGTCCAGGAGAGACATCAGGCTCCACGTCCACAAACCAAAGACCATCAGGACCCCGTGGGCCCGGTGGTCGAGATGTCTATTCTTGAAGCAATTGTGGACATCTGGTAGGGACCGCGAATCGGTGTGGTGCGAACACAGATGCAGATTTGATGAACGGTGCTGTCAAGCATTCATGACCTTGGGACACCTTTGGTGTCTGTTTTGAATTGGGTAACAACGGGTATGGAAGATTGTCAGAGAGCGGACAAATTCCATGCATGTAAGGTAGTTTTCATAGTGCTACATGAAATGAATATTTACAGTATCAGTGGACAGCAAAGGCATGGAACATGAACCCACGTTTGGAAGAGCGTTTTTCTATTCGCGCACTAATCGAGTTTTGATGTCGGGGTTTGAAGGCGGGTGTCCTCAATTTCGACAAGGGTGTGAGAAATTATGATTTCGTTAGTATGTATGACATGGCTCAGGGTGCCGATTCTCTTACTTTAAGTCGCAAAACTAGGGCGATGGACGAAGGTGCGTACGACTCGATTAACAGATGCACAACTCAGAATATCCAAGATAGCGTAAGTTGATTCCAGGCGGCTACGGTATCGACGATATAAAAGTCACGAGCTGAAAGATCAATGATTGATTTAAATGACTCGCGTGGAATGTGGATACGCTTATCTAGAACCCCTACATTACTTGTGAATCGTACAGATTCGGCTTTTGAGCGGTACATGATCAATCTTACCAGTCGTTCGTTTTACTTTCATAAAAGACGTGATTTGACAAACGACTTAATAGCAGCATCCTGCTCGCCCCCTAGACCCAGAACTGAAACCACAGGCCGATCATGCCACTCACCCTCCGCAATAACCAAGGTGACCTTAGGATGCACAGCCTACAACAAGATCAGTAACCTGTCAAGCGAAAACCCAACATGCTTACTTACCTCATACTGCCTCGCTAGTTCCCTTATGGGATCAACCAATATCTCATCACCACCTCCCGCCATAAATATCTCCTCAACCACATCCTTCAAACCATCCCACCACCCTTCCGGAGCAGACAATGGCTCGCTGTACCCATCCTTTGCCTTCCCGCCCAAGAAACTCTCACTCCACTGGTTCCCAGCATTCGGAGATACGAGATCCTTCTTGGCATTATACCGACTACTAGGCCAATCCGTTCTAAAGCTACACCACGCCGCCAACAGAATCGCCGATGCTAATTTCGCACCACCACCTAACTGGAGTGGCGTGACCTCTTTATGCGGATGCATCATATGACTCAAGACACCAATTGCAAGATTCGCACCAGCTGAATCTCCGCCGAGGCTTATATTTTCAGGCTTCCGTTTGAGATCCGTGAGGAGGTAGCGGAGACACTCGACGGCTTGGCGGAGCTGGAATGGATATGTTTCGTGAGGAGCGAGGGTGTAGGCGAGAAAGAGGACTGAGAGGGAGGGTCCGGCAGAGGAGACGAGATTGTAGGCGAAGTTGAGATGACCGGGCTCGGGGGGTAGGTTGTAACCGCCGCCTAATTGGCGATGTCAGTTTGGGAAGCGGATGAAGAGTAATGGGTTTGGAAAGAAAATGGGAAGCGGACCGTGGAACCATATGATTGTTTTCTCAGCTGACGGGTTCCCGACCCAGTATGCTTTCGTGCCATCGGCGAGAGTGATATGCTCCGGTTTGAAACCTTTCTCCTTCGCGAAGGCTGGATATATTTCATCCAGACTAGGACTTAGTACTCTGAACATGCCAGTATCAGCTCTCAGCTTGTTCTTGACCGATCTGGTCTCACCAGCCTGATGACTTACTGTTGTTGCCTTACGGACGTATGTGCCAGGAATGTCCTCAGCATAGCCAGCTTCACATGGTTCGCATATTTAGCGCTGCCTGAGCTACCTCTGAAGGCGCCGGTGAGGGAGGTATAGAAGCCATTAGCAACTGTCTTCAGTCAGTGTCCCAGAACAGGCATTTTTCGGCAGTGTATTCGTACAAACACGAAGGATGGCAGCTACCAGGACAGCTCGTTCCCAAATGGAGAGCTGGGGTTTGGTATAAGGCATATTGCATCAATGACAGCGCTGTACCAGGTGAACAAATTGTAAAGCCTCAGGAGACCTTAAAGTTCATTTATACCGCATCAAAGGAGAAGCTCTTTGGGCGTGGTGCTCGGCAATTGACCGAGGTAAACTGTCAACCCCGCAAATTTGTAGCCGTTTCCATACTAGCTGATAAGCTTTTGCTGCTGCAAGCCTGACATTTGAATTAGCCATCCCTTTTGTCGCTGAACCCATCCAAAGGTCACCATGATCACATGTTATGAGTAAATGATGGGAGGATTTGGACTGTGGCATGAATGTGTTCTAAATGGTGCTAAGGGGGTTGAAGGTACTGTGTAAACCTACTTCGTAAGTGGGTACTTTGAGGTGGCTCTAAGGGTGGCTTTGGTGATTAGGGGCGGCTCAAGCTGGCTCAGGGGGTGGTTAAGGGCCATGCTTCGGGCCGTGCTTAGGGGCTCGGAAGGCAGCATGGGTTAGCGAATTTAGTGGGCGCTATAAGTATGGTCTACAATTATTTCTTCAGATAACAACAAATAAAGCTTGCAAAATAGTGAAGGCGGTAGTACTGGCAACTCGGTCGTCAGCCATGGTGTTGATGATATTCGATTGTCATTTTGCAATTTGGCCGTATCGTCTGATTATTAAAACTATCTTTTGACCGACTCTACCAACACACAATGCCGAGCCCAATCATTTACATCAATAGCTGGCCAGGTGTTGGCAAGCATACCATTGCTAAACAACTAGGAATGCTGCTGGGTGATGACTTCCGCGTCGTGCGACTTTCCATGCTTTTCAATCAGAACCATCTCCCGAAGGCATACTGAAAGAGTGTAGGTTCACAACCACCTCCATATCGATCTTGCCGGCGCCATACTTCCACGCTCAAGCTCTGATTATCTTCAACTTCGTCATCAGCTACGAGCTAGCATCTTTAACACGCTCGTCACATCTGCGGACACTTACAATCATACGTACGTATGATTACCTCATCTAGTCTTACGTTTCATGAAATAACTAGGTGTTATGCGCTTTAGATACATCTTCACGGATTTCCAAAGTACTGACGAGGTTGGCTCGTCCGTAGCCGAAGAATATGCAGACGCTGCTAAGAGAAGAGGCTGTATCTTCGTGCCGATCATCCTCTCGTGCGATACAGCAGAGAATGAACAGCGTATGCGTTCAGCAGAAAGGCTCAGATTGGGCGCCGATGGGAAAGGGATGCTCCTGGATACTACATTACTGATGGATATGAGAGGCCACGAGCAAATCTATCGCTTCAAGTGTGCAGAGGAGCTACTCTTGGATGTCACGAGTCTGAAGCCAAAGGAAGCGGCGGGAAAAATCCTAGAACATCTAAAGTCAGTGACACAATCTGATGAGGCATTATGTATGAGACGTCAAGGCAGATAACTCAAGCAACGTGCGAGAACTTGTAGTTGCGGATACGAGAGCATCTGCAGTCTCATCCTCCTCCATTACAATCTTCTGCTCCCTCACTCACAAAGCTGGTTTGGGGTTTTGGGCTTATTAGTCAATAGATTAATCTTTCCGGGCAAACTATCTCAAAAAACCATGCATGATTCGCTTCTCCTGCAATTCGTGACACTTGTCGACTCGGATCTCTTGCAGGGTTCTCAAAGCAGTTACAGCCTAAGGCTCAAACTTCATACCCTTCAAGCGAGGGATAAAAGCCATATCACGAATGTCATCATGCTGCAAGATCCAGGCAAGAAACCGCTCCATACCCAATCCCCAACCAGTGGTTTGCAACGCAAGCCCGCCAGCCTTGCTATCTCTCATATCCACATACCACTTATAAGGTTCCTCGGGTACTTGATGCATCTTGAGCGCCTCACGTATACCCTCGGAGTCTGCATGTCGCTGCCCAAGACCAAGAACTTCTCCCGGACCAAACAACAAATCTGCACAGAGGGCCTTCGACTGATTGGTGTTTGGAACGAAAGCCTGATAGAATGGTACGCTCATATGGTCCATTTCCGTAAGCCAGACAACACCGCCAAACTTCTCAATCAAGATGCGCTCTCCAACGCGAGTCAGCTTGAGTCCTTTGCTGTGATCTTCCAAGACAGTATAATCCCATGACTCTGGTTTGGAGCTGATCTCCGGAAGCGACAAGGCTTTGGCAAGGGAAATTCGTGGGAAGCGATAGCCATTAGACTTATATAGAGCAAGAAGATCTATGATATGAGAAGTGTCGCCGGCTACGGCACGTATGATGTCGGCATGTTTCTTCAGCAGAGCAGAAGCCACGGTTGTGACGTAACCCTCCGCTACTTCGATACCATCGTCTATGGTTCCAGGAAGCTCACATTCAGCATGATAGAATTGATTCAAATGCATCTCATCGTGATCTTCATCACGGAAGGAACAACCAACATAGTATACGCCTTTCAAGCCATCTTCTAGGCGAAGCGCATACTCGAGCGTAAATTGCATTGAGTCTGCAAGGTATGTGTCCTGTCCATAGAGCTTAATGTTGACTGGCAAGGAATCCGAGCCAAGACCCATTGGCGAGCTAATTGAATCCGTGGTCACAGGCACAAGGATAAATTTATAGCCTAATCGTTTATGGAAGAAGTCGTTGCCCACTTGGAACAGAGCGTCTTGTAGAGTGAGAATGGCTGGATACCATTTGCTCCGTAAGGCTAGCAGAGAGTGCGTGCTTGGCTGTTGCCATGTCTTTGGTGCAACGATCCGTTCCTGGTCCGCAAGTAGCTTCCTGAAGCTTGCAGCATTCACGGAGAGTATATCAAGGTCGGAGGCTAGCGGTCCAAATTGAGTGGTAAGATATCCTTCATAGTTCTCATGAAATACAGCAGGACCGAGGATTGGGACGGAAACCCTGCCATTGGAGTAATCTGGATGCACAGGTATGAGCTTAATATGAGCATAATCTATCTCATAACCCTCAAAGAACATGCCACAGTGCTCAACATCAAAGGCCTTTTTGAGGTGTTGAGCGACTGTAAAAGCAGCTTTGGTAATTCCTGAATATTCCTGCTCTTCAAGCCCGAGGATGTCGCTGCCAAGATGCCTCCTTGGAACGAGAATAGTGTAGCCAGGAGTGTTTCCAAATGGTGTAAGAAAGGCGATATGCGCATTATCTTCCCAGACACGCCATTGGGGTAGATCTCCACGAACGATACGGGCAAAGATATTCTGGTCGGACGGCATACCATCGAAGCGGTAGTCGAATGGCTCTTTGATACCACTTATACGGGCGATGCGAGATTGTGTCTCATTGAGAGAACTATCCGGAATTTTGGGTCCGTTCTTCGATGTGAGGTAGCCAGGGAATGTCTCGTGATATTCTAGGTCTCCATGAACAATAGGACGCCATTCCTTACTCAGACCATGCAATGGAATAAGTGAGACAACGCGGCCACCGTCGTAGCTGAGCGCAGATCGATGAGTCGTTAGCTCAGCATTAACAAGGGATGACAGCCCACGCAATGTGCTCATGGCTTTCAAGAACCTTTCACCATTCATTGAAAACAGATCAACCTCACTCAAAGCTGCAACAACCTGGCCGGGGGTCGTCGGATAGCGAGTGAATCCCACAGTCAAAAGAGGGTCTCGGTAGAAGGTATGCTGTGAAAATAGCGGCAACGTCGTCCCAATCACTGATGCTGCTGCTGAAATGGAGGAGGTACACGAGGCCACCAGGAATGCTCTTCCACTAGACTGGATGGAAATTTGGCCAGATGAGTCTATTGCAATGATGGCACAAGCCGTGGGTGTCCTCTCAACCTTCCGAAGAATGGTTTGGCGGGTAGCATGATCTAGTGGTATTGTCTGCTTCAAGGTTGCGACTTTGGCAGCAACGGAAAAGCTTAGAATATCTTCTCCAATTCCACTACTTGAGTTGCCATTAGCCACGAAGTTGAAAGGTTGAACATGCCTCGCGACTCACCATACAAGGGCAACCTCTTCATCCGCAAAGATACCAGCTCCTAGAACAGGTGTATCACCTATCCTACCCTTCATCCTACCAGTCATCCCTCCAGTTGACCCAGCAGCAGCCAGACCTCCATGTACGTCAAGTGCCACAGCTCCTACCGTCTCCAGAGCTTGGGAGTTAGGACTACTTTTGGCCGTTCGCGTCTCCCAGTGTGACTTCCGTGTTTCTGTCGTGAAATATGCATTTGGAACCATTTCCAACCCAGATTGAGAGGCAAACTTATCGGCTGCGGGTCCAACTAGGAACTTCTGTCGTGCACCATCTAGGACAGCACGTGCAGCATGGATCGGGTGCTTCGCCGCTCGAACACAAGCTACGGCACCGTGCTTTCCAGATGCTCCATCCACAATGGCTGCCTCCAGCTATTTGTTATACAGTGTTAGTAATGTGAGTACAACAAAGAGGTGGGAACGGACCTCGTGTTCTTTGTCTTCGTTCAACACTGCTCCTTTCCCAGCGTTAAAAAATTCACAAGCTTCCATTGCAGCCACTGCATTTTGGACCACATCAACAGCTCTTGCTCCAGCTGTCAACTGAGATTTTGCCTTCTCAACTATACGACTCAATATATCTTCAATAGTCTGCTGATGAGCATGACTGGTCGTCCATGACTCACTAGTGCCGGCATGGATAATGATGCCGTACTTCAAGATGCTCATAGCGGCGGATGGTGTTCAAGTTGAGTTGTGAAATTCGAAAACTTGTGTACCTACCCTGTCCATTTGCAAATGGACTAGCCCATTTACAGACAGATCGTATTCACAAAATGCCAGTTCATTTTCGTAGATAAGCAACCGCATATCTTGTCCAATGAAAACAACCGAAAGGCGTAACAAATGATCACAAGCAATTCACGCACGAAAGTAAGATGTTTCTCCTGCGTGTTACACTAGGCACAATAAGGGGCAAGGCTGGATCAACACTTTGGTATCTAGGGAGATAAGGTTGCTCCTCCAGAAATGTCTCGCGCGGTAGTCGTACCTCCCGAATAGGAACTAGACACGGACAGTAATCTCTAGATATAGCATGCCACAGATCAGCGATACAGATCATTTACAAAGTGATTTTTCCGTCAATGGATCAAGCGCTGGCATCGCCTATGCGGCCACCGCACTAGTCCTGCCCTAACCCTAGCTTCACAAATGGCCCCTGAATTTCCCGGGGCACTATTAGGCTTAGAATTTGAATCCTAGGGGAAAGTCTAGGCGAAAGGCCCCCAGTACCACTAGGCACCCTTCTAGGGTCAGCCCATGGGGCTGGGCTCTTGGCACGCTAAAATCATCAGCGTAAATCAAGGGGTACTTTCTTTCTCTGACTGGCTTTTCTTCTGTGCCCCTTTGTGATCGCAATCCTACATTCTAGTATCTGCCACATTCAGGCCTACTGAAACCCTGACAGTCAGATCACAAATGCGAAGTTATAATTCTTTCACCGCAATTATTGAACGAGTAAGGTTTCTGATACTCATGACGGTATCTACATCATAGGCTAACCAGCCCTTCGCTTGATTGCATGATTCGAGAAGAAAGTCTCCAATGGACTTGCCACTAAGCAAAGACATTGAGCAAGGCTTTGAATGGTGGTATGGTGGGGAATTATACCGCCGAACAGTCTCTAGGCTTGGGCGGCGAGAGCATAAGGCAGCGAATCAAGGTTGCTTTTGCGTGGCAGTGCCTAGTCCGGCCCTCCGTCGCAGAGACATTGTTGCCATGGAGCTTTTTAATTTTCATCCTCTCTAATCATCTTTCATCATGGACGGACTGAGTGTAATCGCATCTGTTACAGGTATATTGACTGCAGCAGCAAAGGTCATCATGATGGTGACTCAGTTCATCGAAAAAGAGAGAGATGCGCCACATTCGATGCGCAAGGTATTGGCGGAGGTTGCCGACCTCAATAACTGCCTCACACAGTTGTCACCTTTCATCCAAAACATTGAAAATGTGCCCACAGAAAGGAAAGCTGCTATCTCCGTAGAACAAGTCGTTGCTATAAACACTTCATGCGTGTTGGCGCTCTCAGAGCTTGAAGAAGTTTTGGATTCCTTTCACGTTGATCAACCCATGGCGGCAGGCACTAGGTTGCGCTGGGCGCACCATCAAGAGAAGATTGAAAATATATTGGTGCGGGTGCGAGCCTCGAAGAGCTCACTGAACCTGATCTTGACGATATTTACCTGGTAAGCATTGCACGACAGGCAGTCGCCAGGCATGCAGCACCTGCTGAAGGATTTGTTGATTGTTCAGTACCTCCGTGAGCGAAATTCAATCGTCAATAAGCAACCTCAACACTACCGTCCAAAGTATTTTGGCCAATAGTGAAGATATCCCACGACGAATAGCAAGCATGGAAATGAAAATTGCAGGGTTGAGCCGACATGCCACTTCAACGATTGAAAGGCCAACAGACACGAATGACGGCGCTTCGACAATCCGTCCTACTAACTTCATTATCGAGAATGATCATTCATCTCCATCAGATGATGGCCATGCCATCTCGCAGTTCTGCATACAAATACAAGCAGAGCTTGAAGCTTCGAGAGTGTATCGACGCACTGCCCAGCGGCATTCAATTTCATCATTTGCCTCCGGCTTCCATTCTGCAGCTTGGTCAGCGCTCTCAGGAGTGAGCCTTGCTGAAATATCTAATCTTTCCGTGCTTTCGCTACCAATTTCATATAATGAGCTCTGGAATCCTAAACATTATACAACTGCCCACGAGTCACATGACCCAGCCTATTCCTCAGCCGGTAGCGCTATTTATCCTCTCAATACTCAAGGCATAGGAACGGGAGTGGTCCGAGTAGGTTGGAATAGATGGATAGTTGGCATAGATATGAATCGACTAAACAGTCCTGCTCTTATAGAAGGTAAGTAAATCACTATGTGGTAGATGCAGAATTAGTGCATGGCTTTTGGCTGAAGCATTCATCACAGACAGCTCGAACGCCAAAATATCTGGTGTATGTGATTCCGAGGCGAAAATAAAAGCAGCAGGTTCTGAAATCAGTCCACCAACAAGGCATTTTGAGAATCAGGTAGGGACAGCATGCAGGTCTCCGACGGATCACTCAAGGACGACATCTCAGATAGTAGACTCTGAGGTAAGAATGCGGCCTCAGGTCAACATAAAACTTCTTGGTAAGTGATTTTCCCGATTACAATACGCAAATATGGCCGGCAGAGGTTGGATTGACTCACATTGTATTAGGAAAGCAAAATTCTGGCAAGTCTACAGTCTTTAGGCAAATGAAACTGCGGTGGTCAGGTAGCTTGTGCGATGTTAAGGAACGAGAGGAAATAGGGCAAGCCATACTCGTCAAGCTGTTCAAAGTCTTTGATATGGTAGTTAAAGACATGCGCCAGAATAGAATTAAGTATCAGCGCGAGGACACCCTGGTAAGACAAAAGTTGATGTACTCGAGTCTATCCAATGATACTGAATGGTCAATAGCAACATGCCAAATTTCTCGAGCTTGCTCCAATCACGATTTCCGATCGAATCATGCCACTAACTTGTCTGATGGCAATGGAGAAGTTATGGGCCGATGAGACCGTGCAAACAGCTTTAAGTCCAGGGAATCCAAGAGGGCTTTGGTATCGGAGGCATTGTTATAATCTCGATTAGTATGGCGTTGTCTTCTCCAGATGTGAACGTCAATTACTGATCAGTCGCAGTTATCTACAAAACATTGACCGATGCTTGAACTTGTCAATGGCATACAGACCGAGCGATGACGACATTCTTCACTATCATTCTGCTACCCTTGGAACAATCGAAACGTCTTGCATAATCGATGACGTGCAGTATCACGTCCTCAATGCCGGCACTTACCTGCCTAGGGAACGGAAAAAGGTGATCCATAGCCTCGCAAAAAGGAGTGGGTTTGACTGCTTGATATACACAATACCTTTGAATGGTTATTATAAGCCGCCCATTATCGGTATATCCGAAGTATGTTGTCCTGCACCGCGAAGAATTGACCCCGCTGATCTTAGTCTAGAACCGAATACTAGAATATCGTTGTGAATTCGCATTTGATTGCTTGTTTACGGATTTCACAGACGCCACGATTATCTTATTGTTCACACATCTTGACCTTTTTGAAGCACAAATCCGCAAAATACCATTTAAAGATCACTTTCCTGATTACACAGGAGAACAGGATGACAGTATCGCAATTAGAGAATTTGTTGCTCAAAATTTCCGTAATGTCAGCAACGGGGTAACGATATCAAGGATTTTCTTCGCCAATGTCACAGACACCAAAGAGTTCCCGGCAATCCTATCGCAGATAGAGGATCTCATGAAGGCACAATGCCGATGGGGAAAATTTGTAGGTTACTGAAAGCAACGACAAGTAGGACATGCTATCGCCTCTAAGACTGTGCACCAATTTTGTTATTTCAGAGAAGGCTAGGACCCAATTAGATTGCGCCTCCATCGTCAGACTACCTATATCATAACATCTAGTCATGTCATTTATTCATATTGTATCAATCAAGATAGACAGAATCTGTTACGCCGCACCGCAAAGGCTAGTTGAAGGTCCTGCAAGACGATTATCGGGGCTATCTGGTCGTGAGATGCCCAATACATAATATTGGAGAGCAAGTTGACTACGAACAAGCCCCTAGTGACAGCTCTTGGAATTAAGGATGCCAGATCATCCACTTCTTCCATCACCACCATCGACCCCAGATTTACTCGCCGCTGCCACCACCACCACGATGATCCACCAAAGACCTCACCGCCACCACCTTACTGCCGCCTCCGCATTGCTCTTCTCTGAGACCAATGCCGCTATTCCCATTGATCTCATAGCCGCCAGTGCGAGGAAGCGCAGCTATATCAGCCAACCAATCGCATTCACACTCCCTCTACAGATGATACATATACGATGCAGCTGCATCTTAACAATACCATCTACCCATCCCAAATATATTATCCATCCATCAATTATTTAACTGACAATCCAAGTACTACCTTAGGAATTTGATACCATATTCTATGTATACAGGTAAAGGACTGGCAAATGGTACCGATTTAGACCAACTTGGGATAGAGGAACATTTAGGGCTGCGATAGAACGGTTAGGAATATAAGGAGGGGGGTTTTGAGATCCCCACCATTGGGCGGGATGTAGGTAAGGTAAGCGTCTATGGTTTGGAGGAGGGAGATGTTAGGTGATTATTATGGTTGAGTGAGTGGGTTATGGAAGCATGTAATAATTTACGGAGAGAGGTCGTGGGGGGTTGTGAGATATGATGATAGCGACATAGATTTATAATGGTAGTGGTCAGTGATGGTGGGGTTTGAGGCGCATTGACCCAAGAGCAGGAACTTGCAGAGTGAACGAAGTTCCGGGATCATATCTAAGGAATTACTGTGGGATGATGTCTCATGACGTGAAAAAATTTTCAGTACCATTAAGGTATACTAAATATCTAAGATCGATGCGATACTTGTTCGGATGAAAAGCCGAAATGTTATATATATAGAAACCCATTGTACCGAAAGAACCCCTGCCACTTTCAACCAGTGATGTTCGCCACCGCTAAAGAAACAGGATCCAAAACATAAGTCCAAAAAGACCCCATGAATCTCCTCATCGCCTTTAAGAGTTATTCCTCCGCCTCTCTACTTCAGATTTTATTTTCGTCGTCTCCGCCAAACAAGGATGAGCCTTCGCGAACGCCTCGCCCAAGCTCCAATTATTCAAATCCAAAAGATGGCGCTCGAAAACCGGATTAATATTCAATTCATCCGTTCCTGGGATCGGTAGATACGTATCCCTTGCCTCGTAGGGCCAATTCAGGCTCAGTGTGGTTGTATAAGGGATGAAGAACTCGTCGAAGGGTATTTTGGGGTATACTTGAACCATCTTGTCGCGCATGCGGGGCCAAGGGAGGTGATCTATCCACGCGGGGTGAGGTGTAAAGAGTTGGGATGGGCGAGGCGTCACCCAGTCAGGGAGGCGGTCATAGGTTTCTTGCGTGGGGTGGATTTGCCAGCGCATTATTAGGAACATTATGTGTCTGGAACAGTCAGAAGTCTACAGAGGCGTTTTTGTGTTTGTTTGGGCTTACAATACAGCGACTTGTTCTGGAAGAGTCGCCAGATCAGGGAAGGTGCTGAGCATGTCCGTGAAGACCTTCGATAGCGGGTGTGACAGCTGACTCCGCTCAGGTCGGAGAAGCGATATTACACTCGGATACTCTGGCCCTATAAGATCTTTGACTGAAGCACCTTTCTCAGCTTGCTGTCGTCGCTCTGCGAGAAAATCCAGTAGTAAGCCATCCAGGGGGCATGTAGGTCTTACGTTCCTGACAGGGACTGAGAAAGCGGGTGTAGGATTGGCAAAGGCCCCAGTAGCATTCTGAAAGGGACTGAGGGTTTGCATAGGCAGAGGTGAGCCCCTGGGCATTGATGGAGACCTATGGTCGGCATATTGGTCCCTCCCATTGTTGCCGGGATCTTGACGGTTCTGGAGCAGGTATCCCAGGTCTAGCTTCTCGTCCAGCGGCCGAGAGTGTATGCTATGCGCTCCAAGGCTTGGTTGTCGCTCGAGTGGATTGACAGGTGAGAAGGGTTGTGGCTGCAACCTGAAAACAGCTTGGGGGATAGCATGCCTTGCTTGAGGGGCAGCTGTATAAGCAGAGGGCGTTGAACTTGCACTAGGAGGTCCGCTGTAACCAGAAGTTATTGGTGCACGACTCAGGCCAGAAGTGACTATTGGATGTGGTAGAGATGGCTCCCGGCTTGGGGCCGGAGGTAGATTTGGGTCTAAAGAATATCGTCAATAGGTTACTCTTCGAGAAGCTGGACATGGAAGTACCAATTAACGGGTTCCCACCTAGCAATGGCTGCACGATGGCTAGAATTGAGGTCAAACGTTTCTTAATCTCTTCATTCTCAGCTTCCACCAGCTCCTTCTGTCGTATAGCATGTTGAAGCTCCTGATAGGGTTGCTGGGAGGTCAGCTCCTGTATCTTCCGTTCCAAGCTCTCGATCTGGCCCTTGGTTCGCTCTCGAATAGCTCTCTGAGCCTCCCTGTCATTTGCCCGTTTCTTAGCTAATTGCTCTGGAGTCAGGTTGGCTACACCTCTTGAACCGGTGGCTGTCGCAGTGGTAGAGGAACGTCGTTTCTTGGAGGGAGCAGTTTGGGTTGCTGTGGGGGGAATGGAAGGGAGATGATTGTTTGGGGTAGGAGCTAGATAATGTCGGGGGTCAGGGCCTTGATCCATTCATCTGGGCTCCACCAGGTGATCGGAGCGCGGTTAGGCGAAAATAATTGGGCTGGTGCTGACGTTGTGAATGACTCGCTTTCTGCATGCATGCGAGTCAGTTCACTTATCTATCGGCCCTTCCTTTGGCACGGACCTTGCTGGTTACCTTAGGTAAGGTACCTGGTCAAGGCTTGGCAGTCTAGAACGACTATCTACTTTACTTTCAATACCCGCAATTTCTAACACTGGTATTTTTGAACAATGCTTCCGCTCGACAAAGTATATATCTCTCTCGGTCAAATCGTGAATAAAATAATTAATGAGATACAGGTGCAGGCGTAGACACAAGAGATTGTTAATCAAGGTACTGATAGTACTACAAGATGAACACGTTATCCCAGTCACACAGCCGGCAGCACTTTTCAAACAATTTTATTACGAGACTGAAACTTGGTAAATGCTCTAGATCAGGGAATAGATCTTAGTCTTGGCCGGTTGGAATCATCGTATAAAATGTTCCAATTATGAAGTTTCGGAAAAGGTTATTACCTATTCCAATGGAATCTTAGTGAGTCTTGTTATAGAGATCATATAAGGTACCTAGTAAATTACACTAACCTAGCAGCTCTTGGTAGGTGTTGCCATGAATACGTAATGAGTGCTTTCGTTCAGAAGTAAAGCAGCGCTCACCCTATTGAATAGTGACTTCGAGGCAGATTTCTGTCTCCTGGGCGAGACCAATATTAAACAGTCTCTTCTTGCGGCATCACCGATTGGTCTTATGCTTATCATAGCTAGTGTTACCTGGTATCCGAGTTGATCGATAAGGTACGTAGTACCTTGCATTGAACCTGCTTCATTACATCATGCATGCCCATATTCGAGGCCATCTATCCAAGGCTCTAAGGTATACCCAGCGTAAATCTTCTAGATACTATACACAACACTATATTGTCCGAAATGCATTTTCCACAACGCCATCGCTGTGCAACATGCTCATTGAATGGAAAGCGTTCCTCATTCGAGCATATGCCCCATTTTCCCGATCTTTGCTCGTAAATATCCCTCAATCTCTACACTGTGTATGCCTCTTTTGCCCCCAGATTTCCAAGCAAGGGGTATCATGGGCACTCTTTCCTTGACAATAACCTCCCGATTGGGACCTTCAACTGCCCGAACTTTGTCCGGGTTGTTGGTGAGGAGTCTAATGCCGGCATCGCCTCCGCATCCAAGGTCAAGCAGCATGGCTGTCGCCAATCCATAGCTCCTTGCATCAGCTGGATGCCGCAATAATAGATTAGCCTCCACAGTGTCGGATCCTAGATCCTGTAGATTGTACGCCTTTAGTTTTTCTCCCAGACCAATCCCACGACCTTCTTGCCGCAAATACACTATAACACCATCTTGCGATGAAGGGAGAGACATGAGCCTAGCCGCCTCATCCAATTGCTCTCCGCAATCGCATCGTGCAGACCATGCGGTTTCCCCAGTATAGCACTCCGAATGTATTCTGACCAGGGGTGATGAATGTCCCGGTTCAATAGTTGACGATTGGGTGGACAATGTATTGTGCGGACTTGAAGATTGCGGGTCCACGCGACTTGACGTCCTGCCAGGATGTAGGCGACCCGTGTAGGCCCCTCGTATCATGCGATCCAACTCCGTTTCACCAGGTCGTGGGGCGTCGAGAGACTTTGAGCGTATATTCGGGCCGAATACAATTGCCAAATGCTCTTTATCATCTACATTATTTTGATACAGGTGCAAGAACATTTCGGCTCCCGTCACCGTAGGTATTCTTGCGCGCACAACACAATCAACTTGGGGCAATTGATCGAGGAGCTTTGGAGGTTTTTGGGAGGTAGTATCGACTGGTATGGATCGTATTCCCTTGTGTATTGGTGGCGTTGCTGTTCCGGGTGTAGAAGGTGGTGTGAATGCTGGGCTGACGAGTATGGGTGGGGGCGGAGACTGGGCCTCGACATGGTTGAGATCGAGTTCTGACGACACCCGCCTCGCTGATGAGGATCGGGGAGGATAGATTGGCGAGGCATGTGAGGGTAATTCTGGCATGGCGCCGGTCAAGCCAGGCATTTCATGTTGTTGTTCGCACGATTGTCGTCGGCAAAAACACTTGGAGACGAGCGCTGACAGGCCTCGGTTTCCGTACTCGGAGGCGGAGCGGAGGACTCTGTTTTGCTGACAAAGCAGGATCGTTCCTCTCGCCCTCAACTTTGGCGGGCAACCTTCTTCATCACCTCAACCGGGGATGTTAGATACTAAGCCTTTCGCAATGCACTCCCCCACTCAGAGCATTATAATGATAGGGCTATGGAAGCCATCGATTGACGACGCTGAAAGCATTGACCGGCGGTCCAAGCCACGCACCAGGATTCAAAGCAAGTTTTCGCCTGGGTGGCTTTGTAAGTCATATAACTGCAATATTTCTTTATCAGTCAAAGTTATATATCTATCGCCGAGTGATGCATGGCCGTGAGCATCGACTTCAGCTTCCTATAAGCTTCTTGCCTTTCTCCACATTATCAATGTGAAGATGATTAATCAAGCGTTGTGCGTCAGTCCTTTCCCAGCGCTGCCCAGCCAAAACTGCTCGGTAATCAACTCAGTCCAAATGGATTGGTGGCCGCCAAGCAGAATAGTGAACAAGCGCCACAACGTCCTTAGGTATTTTTGAATAGTGATCTGCTTACCATACCCTCATACTGGCAATACTGCTTGGTCATAGTCGTGCATGCGTTCATATGGCAAGTACATTTGTATTTCGCATTCAATATACCAGTCATTTACGAATATAAATTGAGGTTCCCTCCTCGATATGGACCTCATTCTCATTGTCCATCATCCTCGAGACTTATCTCTTTATCACAATTCAATACGAACTTCGCCAGTCCAACAATAGTTAACATCGTCCCAGAACAATGACCGGAGAACTTGTCTTAATCACCGGCGCCTCGGGCCATATGGGCTTCAGAGCCGTCGTCAATGCCCTCGAACTAGGCTACCAGGTCCGTGCTGCAGTTCGTAACCAGGACAAAGCCGATTTAATCCTGAACGCCCCATCCATAAAGGCTCTTGCACCTGGCAAGAAGCTCACCTTCTTCTTCGTGCCCGACATCGTCGCGGATGGCGCCTATGACGAGGCTGTGAAAGACGTCACATATATTCTGCACATCGCTTCTCCCATCGCCAAACCAAGTGACGACTACGAACGTGATGCCATTCAGCCCGCTCTCAAAAGTACCATGAACATACTCGAATCTGCTATCAAAGTCCCGACGGTTAAGCGTGTCGTAATGACGTCCTCTGTCATTGCCGTAGCCCCCTTCACAGACTTCGTCGCGGAGGAATCGCCCCGTATCTTCACCGCCAACGACAGGATCCCAGACGAATTTGGCCCATTCGGCCACCACTTCCAAGCCTATGCCGCAGAAAAGGTCCGCGCTCTCAACGCCACTGACAAGTTCATTGAAACACAGAAGCCGCATTTTGAAGTATCAAACATCATGCCGAGCTTCTTTATCGGTAAGAACGAACTTATCACCGACGCGGCAGACATTCTCAGTGGAACAAACCGAGTCGCTTTCTCGCCAGTGTTGGGCGATAAGGCCGATAGCCCCTTGCCAGGTGCCATGAGCCACGTCGACGACGTGGCCAAAGTGCACGTCCTCGCTCTCGACCCCAAAGTCCCAGGCGGGCAGAACTTCGGGCTGATGTCCGGTGGAGTCCATGGTAACGATTGGGGCACCTCTGTCGACATTGTTAAGAAGCATTTCCCTGAGGCTGTCAAAAACGGCCGTTTGCCTGCTGATGGTACCCAACCGACGAAGAAGTTTTTGTATGACACTAGCGAGACCGACAGGATCCTTGGCATCAAGCAAAAGAGCTATGAGGAGCAGGTCGTCAGTGTGACGGAGCATTATCTAGAGCTTCTTGAGAAGGCGGGTGGGAAAGTTGAAATTCAAGCTGGTGCGGGTTATTGAGTATGCTCTGGGGCGGTCTTGCTTGATATTAAACCGCGAAGTCATGTTGATTTATTTGTAGTTCTACTGAATATTCCAGATCAATTTAATCGCTTCAAATTGCTTTCCCTGGAATATCGGGTCATGCTTCCTCACATTCTTCCCCTTCCCTGGCTCAGAGGCCTTGAGCCCGACTTGTGTCCCTTCAAAATTCCGGATTTATGGGGTTTGGCAGCCATCCTCAAAAGAAATTGATTTACAATCACTAAGGGCGATATCATTAGCCGCTGCACCGAAACGACCTCATTGGATGTTTCTCATGTCAATTACCCCATACCTCGTCATATTCACGCTCGAATACTCGTACATACTACACCTTCACCGCTCTCGCCAAAAACCCCTTCCTTGAGATCGGGTTGTCCTTATGACCCTCCATTTCCAACCGCTCCGGCATCTCCCTCCACCCAAACCCCCCCAGTCCATGTCCTTCCATTAACCCCTTCATCTCACCCTCACTAAACCCATGCTTATGAATCGTATGCTCAGCACCAGTAGGCATTACCCAACCCCCCTCTTCTTCAATAAAATCAGAAATCAATAATACGCCACCAACCCTCAATCTCTACGCAAGTCGACTAATTGCTTTCGCTGGATCAGGGAAATGATGCAATCCCCCACCTACAGCTACGATATCGAAATTGTGAAATTCCGCCCCGTTGAGCGCGAGCGGTGGCTCTTCGTCTGTTAGGAGATTGCCCTCAATCGCACGCGCGTTGCGGACGGAGGGTATTTCGGAAGTGGCTGCCAGCTCGTGAAGCGTGAAACCATTTTTGGGGAGAGATCGAGGGCTTGGATGGAGGTCACGGAGGGGCCGAGGGCGCGGGATATCATGCCGGTGCCGCAGGCGTAGTCGAGGAGGGTGGTGGGGTTTGAGTGCTTAGGGATGCCGATGAAGTCGAGGTTTTGTTGGATGTAGTTTGTGATTTGGAGGGCGAATTGCTTTTGCCAGGGTTTGATGTCGTATTTGGAGGCAAGGTCGTCGAAGAAGGCGCGGTTTGCGGCTGTGAGGTCGGTGGATGAGGTTGTCATTGTTGCGGTATGGATGTATGGAAGGTGTTTCTACTTGGAGGTGGGATGGTCTTTGTATATTGGGTTTTGCCTGCGCTATAGATTGTTATAGAACGTTGTCCAAAAGGATGTAGGCCTCATCACCCTCTTATGTCGCTGGAACTGCTTAACGTAGTTTGCGAACCGGGAACTTTACGGCCATATTTCGGTATTCACAGCGATCCTTCTCGCTGGGTTGCTGGCGCTTTCATACCTGTAGAAAAAAAGTCTCTCCGAAATCTATCTTTCTCGGAGATGGTGACGATGATGCAAGTGGCCAGGCCCCTCCTTCCCCCGCGGGAAGCCCCCTCCCGACCACTGCTCTTAATCATTCCCAAGTCAACATTATCTCCCCATTCAAATGAAATGGCACAATAGACTTGCGGGATCTTGTGAAAACGATGGTACTGGATCGACTACGGTCTAAAAATCAAGCTCGCACCTTTTCTTCCTGGAAATTTTTCCGATTGTGAAGGGTAACAAAATTCATGGTCCCGCTCAAGTCAGCGCACAGCGGCTTTTGGTGTATTCATAAAGGTCTGAAAAGCTTGGCGCGCAAAAATCAGAAAAAAACCCCCCCGCGCATGATTTCTGACTTTTTCCCACCGAAATTTTTTTTGACTTAGTATTATCTAATACTCCTATATAGCTCTGTAATCGTACAGGCCAAAAAACAAAATTTCGAAAAATTCTAAAAAGTTTTTCGGATTTGTATGGGGCAAGCATGCGCGGGGGGAATTTTTTTTGATTTTGCGCGCCAAGCTTTTCAGACCTTTATGAATACACCAATTGTCGTAGCGTCGCAGAACACCGAAATCGCCAACATCCAGAACCTATTAATTTGACGATTTACTGCTTACATAGCTGATGACAGGGTCTAAAAAGATCGGACGGTTCGATGATAATATCTGCAACTTGAGTTAACTTGTTCTTTTAGGGGCCTCAGTGACCACTGAAGCGGGCCCGCAAACCCCATGTTTTAATAGGCACTTCACAATTTTCCGACGAATCATATGTTGAGCTGCTAGAGATCGCCGATGTTTCTTGAACAGGCAGGCTTAAGGACCTATACAGTACAGTATTGATCTTGGCAAAATGGTAATCCATACGGAGCACTCTGGAGTCGTGCAGCTGATTAGAACTAGTTCTAGGAGATGGCTTCTTCCGGAGGGCGCAGCATGGAGCTCTTGGCGCGGCAGCTGGGTGCTGAAAAACATCCTACTCCATTATAATAACGGCTGATGGTAGATACCAACGGAGATGTTGGCAGCATGGCTTCGAACGGATCTGGTCATGCTTCTGATAAGGCGGGTCTCCAAGCTCAGGTTACCACTACTATTGGCACAATTGACGCAACCCTGCGACCTGACCTCTGGCAGCTAGCGTACAACATTTTCTCGATAGAAGAACCTAGCTTGGTGCAGAAATATGAGCGCATGCTCTTGAAGGACCCTGCAAGCCCAGGCAATGAGGACCTACAAACAAAGATTTCAAGTATCTTGTCTCGCAAATTGAATGAGATGGCGAGTAGGCAGTGGTCTATCAAATGGAAAGGCAAACCTCGCCAGATCCGAGACCAGGTCGACCGTATTGTTAAAGTCATCCAAATTGGCAAAGACTTTGGATCTGCAGCTGCAGGACTCGACCCTATACATGCGGGACTGCCATGGGCTGGTGTTTGCGTCCTGCTCCAGGTCTGTAGCTGCCCAACCCTATGATTTTATTTGCAATAACAGTGACATTTCAAGCTCTTCTCGAATGATTCAGAAGAGCACAAGAGTGCATTGGACAACGTCGAAAGTGTTGCTCAAATCATTCGCCGATATAAAGCGGTCGAATGCATCTATCTCCCAGTAGCGTGTCCCGTGGAGGGTCCGCTTCAGTCAGAGCTTCAGGACGCTGTTGTTCTGCTCTATGCCAAGATCTTGAAATTCCAAGCAAAAGCGGCTTTGTACTTCGATCACACTACTATTCGCAGGGTAGCAGGTAATGTAGCCAAACTCCGCGACTGGCCAAGCCTTGAGAAAGAGATAAAATCACAAGACGAATATTGTACGAAGCTCTGTTCTCAGATCGATTGTGCGGAGCAAAGTAGAGGAATGCAAAATCTCGAGTCAGCCATGAGGACAATGACTACACAATTCGTCGAGCTTCTGAGGGATGCAGATCGCATGCAATCTGAAAAGGCAAATATACTAGATTGGCTCTCGACAAATCGTGGTGATTCGGATCATGAAGATATAAGGAAGAAGCTAGGAATGCGCTACTGGGAGTCTGGACAGTGGCTTCTTCAACATCCTAACTATGTTTCTTGGAGAACCAGAACAGATACTCATTGTACACTTTGGCTCCAGGGCTCAGGTGCGTTCAAAATTCAGTGCTTTTTACTATCCGAATTACTGACATGCAACAGTGGGAACTGGCAAATCGTGTCTCGTGTGCGTCTTCTTAACCATCACTAATGGCTCCTTTACAATGTCTCTAATCATCGTGGTAGTTCTGTTGTAGTCGAGGACTGCCTAAGTCGGGCTGCAACAGGTCAAGAGCAAAACCTTGCATTCTTCTACTGTTCAAATGAGGATTCCAAGAGAAACCAGCCAACATGGATACTCAGGAGCATCTTAGCTCAGCTTTCGTGTCGTCCTGACAATCTAGAGTTACCTACGCTATTGATGGACCTGTACGAATCGTCGAGACAGAACCCTGACGGGAACGATGGGAAGCTGACAGCTGTCAAATGCGTCACTATGCTTCGCGGCTTGATATCGCAAGCTAAAGAGACTGTGATCGTCGTTGATGCCCTTGATGAATGTAAAGACCCGGAGGAGCTGCTACTGTACCTCAAAGAAGTTGAAGATGGTAACCCGGGTAGGACCCGTCTCTTTCTCTCAAGCCGCATGCATGTGGGAATTTCCAAGATCTATGAAAGCTGCCTATCTGTCTCTACACCGGGCGGGAACGAAGCAGACTTGGGGTTCTACGTATGGAACGAAGTCAAGAACCGGAAAAAAAGACGCCTACTGGACGGTAAAAGACCCGATTTGGAGACTCGGCTGATCGAGACGCTGAGCCGTCAGGCGCAAGGAATGTAAGAAAGTGCTTGATTCAGCCTCCGGATGATAATCGTGAAGGTGCTAACCGCGTATCATTTAGGTTTCGATGGGCTGAGCTACAACTTGCTCTCTTCTTCAGTTCCAAATCTAGGCTTCGACATAGCAAAGATGTCGAGACTAAGCTCAAGGCACTAGAGAAAAAGACAGGGCTTCCCCAGCTAGATTCAGTATACAGTGAAATCTATGAGATGAACACCAATGAGCGCTCGGAATCTAGAGCGGTCGCAATACGTGTCTTCAAATGGATTCTTTCAGCCTATAGGCCCTTGAAACTGTCTGAACTCAGCTACGCTGCAGCACTGCAGGATGATGGAGTTGCCGACCCTGAAGTCAACAATGACTTCGTCTTGGATGTATGTAGCAACTTTGTCACCATCGACACTTCCGACCACGCACAATTGGCCCACGCTTCCGTGCGTGACTTCTTGGATGACCTGAAAGTTGACGATCTGAGAGTCTATTCTGAGAGAATGGTCCATACACAGGCAGCCAAAACCTGCCTGATTTACCTGACCAGCAGCATGTTCTTATCTGCACCTGAAAATGTGTTAGATACGGGATTTCCAGCATATGTAAGAAGTTTCTGGGCCAACCATTGTCATGCATGCGAGGAGAATAGGGAGAAAGACAACGTGCTACGGAAACTGCTCGTGGATTTCTTGTCGTTGGAAGAGGTACACCCTGGTTTTCTGCTTTGGCATAAATATGTTACACTATACTTGACTCTGGAAAAAGCCGTAACGAAAATACAAAGGAGGTACAGAAGAAGAATGTACGGATACGAGGCATACTTCGCTCTTGGAGGTCCTTTCAGGAAACGAAAACTGGAAGAAGACTGTTTGTCGCCTGAGCCAAGTCCTTTTCTCGTCGCTTGTGTTGTCGGGTTCCTGGACGTTGTTGAGAAGTACTTAACCAAAGACCAGGCAATGCTGGACGCTCGAAATTCTTGGTCACGTTCCGGTCTTTTGCTTGCTTGTAAATATGGTCATCTAGATGTAGCGTTGGCGTTACTGGAGAAAGGAGCTTCCGCTGATACGAGAGACATAGGTAACAGAACACCACTGCATTACGCCATGAGTACCAAAAGTGAGGCATTGGTACGCGTGCTACTCGAGGCTGGTGCGAATGTCGACAGTGAAGATGATTCTGGCTGCAGACCACTTGTCCTTGCTGTGATCGGAGGTTACAAACCTATGGTACGGATGCTGCTAGACTTCCATGCGAATCCTAACACAACTTGGTTTGGGGAAACATGCTTACAAAGAGCTATTGAGGGTCGCGATGAAGAGGTCGCTCAGCTACTTCGGGAGGCAGGTGCTAAAGAATGAGCTAGGATGAAAATTAAGGCCGTATTTTCGAAACTACACTCGATGTAAACCATCGCCTGGTCTATTCCGTTCAGTAAAGCAGAATGGGATGACTGAGCATGATCATCAATGTCAATATACAGATACATATAAAAGTCAATCCCGCCTGGGTCTTCGATGAGCATCCGCCGAGATACTCATTGACTATCATACAGCAAATATCGACCATGGATAACCACACAAACGCCGAAGCTGTAGAGTCTACTGCGTACGAAACGATCCTGCCAGTGGTTTATTACCCGAACACGGCTACAAAACGGGTTCGAACTTTCAAGAGGCCTTATCATTCTTTACATGAAGCACCTCCACCCAATCCAGCTCTACTTAAGCCATGACAGCAGTAGCAGTGGCTCCTGTCCTGATACCATTCCGACCATTCTGACCCCTCTGCGAACCTGGCTTTGCAAGCGTGTATCTATGGGAAGGGTCAGTGACTGGACTCTGGGAATCAGGGGGGAAGTAGAACATACTTAGCAAATGCCCTTGCCAACGCCTTCTTACAGCTCACTTTCTGTCCACCAACGAAGCTGTCCACCGTGACTGCAATAGCACGGTCAACATCCTGCGAAGTGCAATATTCTGAAAGACGCATCTTGCAGAAAGCTTCGCTGATACGCATGATGGCTTCGAGATGACGAACCTGGAGCAGACAAGTCAGTGATCGGGAGGTTTCTTACCGGAGATATTTCAAAAGGGCAGTAGATCTTACAGTAATGGGATACGCCCCCGTGGCCAAAGACTCTCTCCTCATATCCGCAAATAATCTCGCCACCTTATCTTGATCAATCTGGTAAAGCTTCGGTCTACACTTCTCCCGTGCATACAAAATATACTTCCGCAACAACTCCTGTGGTATCTCGCCTTCCTGCTTCGGCTCGCCGCCGTTGATTTGCTGCTCCCGCATCTCTGTGTCGTGCTCGCTCTCCATAGCCCCTTGGTTTTGGTCCACAGAGTTGGAAGAGGGATGAGCGCGGCCGTGGGAGTTTACTACGAAGTTTGCTAAGCGCTCGTCCTCGGCTGGGTCAACTGTATCTCGGACGACGCAGAGAATGTCGAAACGGGAGAGAATGGGCTCGGTGAGTTCGACATTTTGGGCAAAGGGAATGGTGCTATTGTAGCGACCGCCGATAGGGTTGGCGGCTGCGACGATGGCACAGCGGGCTTGGAGTGTGGTCACGATACCAGCTTTAGAAATGGAAATGGTTTGCTGCTCCATTGCTTCGTGGATGGAGGTCCGATCTTGGTCGTTCATCTTGTCGAATTCGTCAATGAGGCAGGTACCTTGATCTGCGAGCACGAGAGCACCGCCTTCGAGTGTCCATTCACTGGTCAATGGATCACGGCGGACGCTGGCTGTCAGACCAACGGCACTGGCTCCTTGGCCTGTGGCGAAGACGGCACGGTGGGCGGTCTTTTCGATGTACTTTAGGACTTGAGATTTCGCTGTTCCGGGATCACCAAGAAGGAGGATGTTGATATCACCGCGAATTTTGTGCTTGCCTTGCGCTTCTTTGCTTACGCCACCAAAAAGAGACAAGGCCACTGCGGTTTTGATGTCCTTATGACCATAGATACTGGGAGCAATGGAAGCGATGATCTTGTCTACAATTTGAGGGTCCCGGGACAATGCGCGAATCTCACGCTCGTCTTCTTCGGTAAGTCGGAAACCGGCCAGCTGGTCGTGAGATTGGACTACGTGGTTTGCTTCGAGGATGGTGGCGAAGACGGGAAACCCGTTGCGGTTGTTCAATTGGGCGTCGTAATTGTTGCGGTAGATGCCAGTGACTTCGATTTCTTCTCCTGGCTTGGCAGAATCGATAAGGTCCCAGAGAAGGATGACTTCTCTATGTCGTGGCAGGCGTCCAGCAGGTACAGTACCTGGAGACTCTTGAAGAGTGAGTTTTTGGTAATTACGGTAGATCGTTTTCTCCGAGTTTAAGGTGAAGGGTCCTCTTGACTGGCAATTTTGGCAATACGAGATACGGACTTCGACATTTGACTCTTGCTGGAATGGACCGAGAGTGACACCGCATTTCGTGCAGTCGAATCTGACATACTTCAATTGTGGAAAGACGCCTGTTCGTCGGGTGACTACACCGGTAACACGTACCAGACAGTTGAGATGCGTCTGACGTAGTTGGCGAAGCGTGTAGTGTACCGGTAAATCTGATATACGGACATGGATTTCTGAGTGGATGCGCTCGTAGTCTGGGTAATGCAATAGAGTTACATCCATAGCCACTTGGTCGAATATTTTCAAGACCTCAGCAGGGGCATTGGCAAGGAAGTAGGCGAGGATAGCTTTTGACGCCGAAAGATGGTCGTATGAGACTTCTAGAGACTCTGCATTGACCTCTCCCAACGTTCGAACCCGGGTACCGTAGACTGAGGTACCATTGTCGTCCGTATATTCGGTGAGGAAAGACTTGAACTCTCTAAATATCGTTCGGTAGACCGACGGAAGTGCAACCCAGTCAGTCAAACTGGATGCTTTCACATCTTGTAGTGTCTCAAGTGACAGTTCTTCCTCCATGATATCCTCGCCCATCTCCTCATCTTCCTGGTCCTCATCATAATGATGTCTCCTTCGCCTAGGCTGTCTCGTAAGATCCATCTCCGCATCCTCGTCCTCATCCTGCAAGAACGCAGCTGGCATGCGTCTTCTCCTCGCCAATTCCCTATCCCGCTTATTTAACCGAGCTTCAAGCTGGCGTCGGGTGGCTAGGTCGAGATCCTCGTATTCTCCCTCATCATCGAGGTCGGCGCCGGCGTAGGCATCGTTTTCACGGGCCTTGTAGTCGCGCTCGAAGTTGTCGGCGAACAGATCGATACCATCTTCATCTTCGGCCATTTCGTCGGCATCATCGATGTCGCCGATCAGCTCGCGGTCAGGGTCGAGACCATCATCATCGTCGTCGTCAAGGGGCATCATGGGTGGGGAGGAGGGAGGTGCTAACACAATTCAGTTTCGTATTCGATAGAAAATACTTGGGATGATTACGGCTTGAAGGTGGAGCTGCTGAGGACGAGGGGATTTCATCGTCGGGTTCTCTTGATCGCTTGCGCCCATTGCGGCCTGCTGGCCCTCTGTTCGCGGCAGACATGTGGGGACGAAGTGGGGAGCTGAGGGGAGATTAGTATTTGGCGATTCTCGTTGTGGCGAGACAATACCTCATTGATCTAGACTGTGTCTTTAAGATCGCTCTGATATGAAATTGCTTAGCAGAGGAGCGTTGATAGTAGCTTGAGGGAAGTAAAAAGATGGAGGAAGTAGGTTGTAGGACTGAGTTCACGCGTCGCGGTTGCGCGTTCAAAACGCGCCACACGGTCTTTGTGGTCAACCGTAATAAATGGATCTCTTGGCGGGCTACGTGGAGCTCTTCGTGTTCAATCAAACAACCAGGCGGTCATTCACTTTCATCGCCTCCATGGACACATCACAGGAAGCCAATGCTCCCGCTAATGGCGTCACAGGTCTTGATGCCAGCGGACCATCTAATGAGAGCATCTCTCAGCCCTCACAAAAATCTCAGACTGCCTCAGACTTCATCGACAGCCAGCTACAGCTCGAGGCTGACGCGCGTGAAGCCTTGCCATACGCCTTCGATCATTGCACACAACCATTAGGTCCTCTCCGCCAAAATTTATTCTCCTGTCTCACCTGCAATCCGCCTCCCGAGTCACCCACCGATCCTTTCACTCCAGCTGCAGTCTGCTACTCATGCTCAATCGCCTGCCATGGCGAACATACTCTTGTCGAGCTATTTAATCGGCGCAACTTCACCTGCGACTGTGGAACTACTAGACTTCCTGTCACCTCGCCATGCACGTTGCGCATCGATCCTGCGACTGGCGTGAAGGGGCCAGTACATTCTCAGGAGCCTGCTGAGGGTAATACCTACAATCAGAATTGCAAGAATCGCTTCTGCGGATGCGGAGAATTCTATGATGCCGAAGAAGAGAAAGGGACTATGTTCCAATGCTTAGGTCTGGCAGGGGAGGAAGATGGCGGTTGCGGGGAGGACTGGTGGCATCCAGAATGCGTTGTTGGCCTTGGTCGAGAATGGGCTAGGGAAAGACGCCAAGCAAAGGATGAGGCAACTAAGAGAAGCGCAGAAGGGGAGGAGGTGGAAATCGAGGAGGAATTACCGCCAGGATTTCCGGATGAAGATAACTTTGATACTTTCATTTGCTACAAGTGTGTCGATGCAACGCCATGGATCAAACGTTACGCAGGCTCAAAAGGGTTTCTGGCTCCAGTGTGGAAAGAGCGGCAGGGTGATGAGGACACTAAAATTGAACACATACCGGAGGAGGCTAAGAGGTAAGTAATTTGGCCTGAAGCCATGTGTTTGCGGTCTCAGTCTAATGTTCGATAGCAGCGATGCTCAGAATCAAGCCACCCCAGCTGAGTCTATCCAAGACGAACCAAAGCCAGAGGAGCTCGTCAAGACAGAAACAAATGGCACCTCAGAACCCAAGACGCATGACCCATCATCTAACACCCCCCTTCCCATTCTCCGAAAACGCTCCGCAGACGAAGCCGAGCTAAACGAATCAGAGCCCTCACAAACCAAGAAACTCAAACCCGACCTCCCCTACCATAACTCCCTCCCCACCCCTCCTCCCACCTCCTTCTCCCTCTTCTGCAAAGAATCCTTCCGCGAGCACTTCTGCCGCTGTGCAGAATGCTACCCCCTCCTCAAACAACATCCCCAGCTCCTAGAAGAAGAATACTCCTACGAGCCACCTCTCTCCGAAAGCGGTGCCGAGGGCGGAGAAAGTGTAGGCACAGGGAGTTTGCTAGAAAGGGGAGAAGCGGTGTTGAGTAACATTGATCGCGTGAGAGCTCTTGGTACGTTCGTCATTTTCAATGAAACTTTGTATTATTATGTTGGGGTTGAAGGCTGATATGAATTGATTTACTCGGCAGAGGGCGTAATGGTATACAACCACCTCAAAGAAAAAGTCACGAATTTCCTCACTCCCTTCGCGGAAAGCGGCCAGGCGGTTAGTGCGGAGGATATTAAGGCTTATTTTGAGAAGCTGAGGGGTGATGAGCAGGGGATTCGGGATGCGGCGGCTTCGGGGGCTGGGGGCGGAAGTGGAAGTGGGCAGGGCGGCGATGATAGTAGGAGGGAGCAGAGTGGTTAGTGCTTTGTTCTTTGATGGGATGAAATGTTGGTGTATACTAATCTTTTGCTAGGGTATTGAATGGTGTTTCACACGTGGCGTATGGACGGAGGGGTTGGGACGTCGACATCCACGGTGGAGGATTCATTGATAGCATTGCATAGGATGATACCTCTGCGGACATTACGTTATATCTTCCGCTGTTTTCGTCTTAAAAGTCGATTGAGAGCCATAGTCTTGCCAAATCTATAAAATCAGCAGCCAATTTTTATCGACGCACAGCACCGAATGTTAAAAATGTTATTGATTTTCCCACATGGGACACGAGTCTCGTTCCTCCGGGGAGCTTATGGGACCATACTAATTCCAACCTTCACTCTCCGTTTTCTAGAATGTGGGAGAGTATTGGTGCGTTGAAGGACTCGGAGTGAGAGAATCATAAGCTTTAGGAGATAGAGGTGCACGTTTTAATACGATGAGTACGTATTGTGGTTGAAAACGCGCCCCCATAGGGAGGACGTGCACGTTTGGGTAAGATGAGTACAAATTGTAGTTTAGACCACGCCCTCATAGAGAGGACGTGCTCTAGTGAATAATAAACCATTTTGGTATGAGAGATGTATAGATCGTTCTTGTCACCGAACAAACTTTTTTAATCAACTTGATGACCATGACCACAAGATGCAAGTAGTATAATCGCTCATGAAACACGCTCGCTATGCATAGAACTCGTAACGTCATGAAGATGTCGCAAACGCTGCAGGGTATACATACTGTTGTCATAATGTTCCTCATCTCCGAAGCCATTCAGACATTGAGTCCCGGCGCAGTCGGGTTGAGGTAGTCAGTCAAGGCCTGCTCAGCATTCCAAACTGGTATAGGTCTTGGTCCTCCCTTGTCGAGGTTGTCCGAACCATCGTCTTTACGCAACTCCTCCTTCTCCTGCTCTCTATCCACGATCTCGCCTGCCTTGTCTACCCACTTATTCCATGCCTCACTCACAGGGGCGATCTGTCCGTTCTTGACCCAATCCACACTTCGCGTAATAGCAATTGCCTTCCACAAAGCCTGTGTAAAGGAAGCATGTTTCTCTCCACCTTCGTATTCTTCTTGTTGAACATCGTAGCATGACAGGTCCCAATGCCATTGTTGGGGCACCGCGGCCACGATCCAGTATGCGATGTTTAGGATCATGTAGGAGGCAGCAAAAGCAATTTGTAGATCGAGGGTGCTGTTACCGAGACAGATAACGCCGAACATGAGGGTGAGAGTACCGATGAGGGAGATGAGCCTGTAGGTGGTGTCCCCAAATGTGTAGTTGCATTCCTCCGGGTGCCAATAGAGCTCCCTCGCAATGTTTTCGTCGCACTTGACCACGAGAAAGGCGCCATGTGGATAGTTGATGATGATGTTGTCCCTTGGCACAGACCTTGTTGCTTTGCGTTGCATGAGAGTAAGTTTCCAACGGCTGCCAATGCCTATCATAGTTGACAGCAATGAGAGCAGAATTGTTGTAGTCAGAGCGAAGCCATCTTTTCGAACTATGGATAAGACAAGGAGTGCAATGCTCATTGCCGTCCCCAGTAGCTCCACCCAGGCCAAAGGGCCAAATGCTTTTGCAGAGACCCTCCCCTGGGGATCAGGCTTTGATATCCGTTCACAGCGGACGGCGTAGGACTGTAGCGGTTGACGGCTATGTAAGAGATGGGCGATGTGATTCACGAAATCACGTTTACCTCCACTGCGAGCACCGATCACTTTTCCGGAGTCCGGCTTCAGTTTCTCAGGCCGTGTAGTGCGAATGAGAGCTTGAGGAGCAGGGAGGAGGCGGGGAAGGAGGGCAAAGTAGCTGAGAGTGGAGACCTGGGCATTTGCTTTCACGGAGGCTTCACCAAGAATGGCGAGACTAGATTGCGTCTGTTCAGTATACAATAGCGAGGACAAGGTTGTACTGCATCTGATATGATAACTTACAAGCCGACGATGTCAAGCTGAAGATGGTCGAAGCCTCCAGATAGCCAGTAGAACTTTGAGCCTGAAGACATGACCGATCACTGTTGTCGAAGGGGAGCAGGCTTCTGGAGCTTCTGGATTAGAAGGAAGCTGCTCTTCATGTAAAGACATGCAGTGAGCAGTGCCGCCAGGATGAGGAAAGCAAGCGCTTAGGCTTGCGCCCCTTGCTGTGGCAGCGCAGCAACACACACAATGATTGATTGGGTAGTATTGAGACGAAAAGACTCAGCCATGAAGGTTCGTGTAACGGGCCTCTCAAAGGGAGCCAAGGATTCCGCTGCCGACTACAACCGACCCCTTAGAACTCTTGGAACCTTGGCTTCGCACGTCCACTTCATCATGGCATCTTTGCTACCTCACTGCTCAGTGTTAACCATTGTTGTTAATGACCTCCTCTCCTCCCCTTTGCAATCGGCTCAGGCCTTCAGCTCTCGACCGAGCACTCGGCCGAGGGAGTTATAAATCTGGTCAACATCCCTGCTAGAATAACTCTTCGCCTTCGTGTCCAGCCCTATAGCCTTACACGTCAAATACTTTGTCATTTTTGATAACGATCATCGCCCCGGCTGATGCCCGCCAACCCATTGCGTGACACCCCTAAGGGTAAGAGCTCTAGGTCGGATCTTCGGGGCCGCTACCCCTAAAGATCCTTGCTAATGGCCCTACTCAAGTCTCTTCAATGCTCGACATCGAGAAGTAAACCAAAAGTACAATGTCTGCCGTCCAGCTAGGCTACCTGCACCCAGCAATTGAGCTTGGCCCAGCTTGTAGTTGGGAAGGTAATTGCTGCTATACGAAAAGCGGGATGTGGCCCTCCCATCTTTCATATCCTGTTGCTTGGTTTTGCAAGGTCAAGCTTTATCTGAGTTTTTGACTTCCTAGCTGCTACTGGTATTCTCATCGGCAGGTGATGTTTATGGCACAATTGGTATGGTTACACCCGCTGATACTTGTCCCTCGTCCACTTAGAATTATTTCCATGCTCTTCAGCGATAAATCTTTTCGCACTCGACAGATCCGACTTGCATTGCGAGAAGCTAAAAGGAGCTGGTTCAATTGCTTGAGCCGCTATGATTGGCCGGGAAGTTCCATGCTGACAGGACCCCACATATGTGCATAGTAGGGACGATGCCTGTATTTGCCTGGAACAGTTTGTGGCAATGGATTGGCTGACAGGAAACGCCATGAACCAAAAACGGTGGGACCAGCTGATGTCGAGACCCGTCTTTTTGGGTGCGATCTTTCCATCGGCGTGTCGAAAAACGCCACTGATCTTCATTGGTCCAATCACCCTGTAACACCACAGTGCTGCACACCAAGTGAGGAAGGTGGTAATTTCATGGAGGGTTGGGAAGCACCTTGACTCGCTGTACGGTCGTTGCAGGTTTTATTTTGCGGCTCTGTTTTCCTTTGGTACCTCGAGTCGGGTTGAATTAAAATTGGCGGCAACTCCCCTTTGTTTAAAAGGTGCTCTGCCTTGCGATAAGTATGGGGGAAGATCCTCTTTCCTTGAACATTGATTGCGCACGAATTCTTTGCGGTCATTAATTTTGCAAGCTGTGCGCTCCTTGAGTGCCTTGGCCATGCAGGGTTCTTCGAGTCCTCCCGAAAGAGGGCGGCGCTCTGCACGTCATACTCCATCCCGTTCCAAAAGGATCAGATCCGAAGAGAGCGAACCCACCGCTTCCTCTACTAAGAGACAGCGGACCGAAGAACCGCAGATTCCCATCCCCACTTTTATCCATAGCTTAGCTTCGGCAGAAAGTCAAGACTCTCTGTTTGATGATGCAAACCAAGTTAGCGATCTCTATAGCTACAAGAATTGCCCTTTGCCCAAGGCTGACGACATTCGCATCCTCACAATTCGTCCGGGCAGAGCTGGTGACCCAGTGGAGTGTTTTCTGACTACTCGTTCCTTGAAATCTTCACACCCTCCCAACGCACGCGATGTTCCATATGAGGCGCTCTCGTACCATTGGGGCTCTGGAGATCCAACATTCGAGATCAAGATTCATGTGGAACATGCATTTCCTGCGAAGTTCCGCGTCAGACAAAATCTGCATTCAGCTTTAACCCACCTACGATACACCGACCGGCGCAAAGTCCTCTGGATTGATGCCATTTGTATCAACCAGAACGACACTGAGGAACAAAACCACCAAGTTTCCCACATGTCCCGGATTTACGCCGGTGCGGAAAATGTGTGCGTATGGCTTGGGGACAAAAGCGAAGACAGCAATATTGCTATGCGATTTATAAGCAGAGTTGTCAATCTAGACGGTTTCGATGATCTTATATTAGACGATAAAAGTCACGCAGAGTGGGCTGCGATGTCACACCTCATGAAAAGAGATTGGTTCAACCGCCGCTGGGTGGTTCAAGAAATAGCACTCGCTAAACGTGCTACTGTGTACTGTGGTGACGAGGATGTTGATTGGGCCGATTTCGCTGATGCAGTCTCCCTCTTCGAGGCCGCAGAGATAGAAAATAACGCGATTAATAAGAAATTCAACAATCCAGAATGGTCTACCCATATGTCGACTTTTCTTGGGGAAATCAAATTCCTGGGCGCTACCCGCCTGGTTGATGCCACTAGCAACCTATTTCGCAAGGGTATTCGCGGCGAAGTCCTGGAGCATTTACTTACTTTGGAGTCGTTGGTCTCGAACCTATCGGCCTTCAAAGCCTCAAGGGCTCATGATGTGGTTTACGCTGTTCTCGCCTTGGCGAAAGGTGTAATAGGTGTCACCAGAGCACCCAATGATAGCCAACGGCCTCAGCATGAGGTTGAAGACACAGAGGAAGGCCGACGCAATCACAAAAAACTTGCGGTGGTGAAGCGCGTAGTCGCGACGTTTATGCAGACTGTTGCAAAGAAGGAATTCGTCATTGATTACGAAACGCCATTCTTCGAAGTTTGCAAGGAATTCCTTATGTTTGCCATAAAAAGCGAGCAAAGCTTAGACATTATCTGCAGACCCTGGGTTCCGGAAGATAGTATTGAAGACCATGCAAGGCCATCCTGGCTCCTGACTACTAAACAAGCTGCTTACGGACTCCGGCCTGACGGTAATTTCGACAGGGCACACGCTGACACTTTGGTAGGTCCTGCAGGTATGGCAAAGAGGAATTATAGCGCAGCGGGGCCGACCAAGGTACGCCTCACGAAGCAATTATTTGGGACTGGTGCCAAGGAACGTTCCATGTATGTAGAAGGCTTTGTCATTGATACTGTGGCTATGAAGAAGCCGTATGCTGCTGATGGTATCATACTCCATGAATGGTTGCAAGCCGGGGACTGGACCGATATGTCAGCCTTACCTCCTCCTCCCTTTTGGCGTACCCTATGCGCAGACAGAGGCACTAATGGTTCAAATCCGCCAACGTTCTACCCTCGAGCCTGTAAATCGGCGCTCAATCAAAGTGTCAAGCATGGGCACATCAGCACTGAAAGAATTGTCCACAGAGGCAAAAGCACTGTCGTTGCGAGATTTCTGAAGAGAGTGCAAGAGGTCATATGGATGAGGAGACTCATCAAAACAGAAGGCGGAAAAGGCGAGAACGATTTGCCGAGGCTAGGCTTGGCCCCAGAGATGACGAAGAAGCGAGACCTTATCTGTATACTTTACGGTTGCAGTGTGCCTGTTGTACTACGCAAACATCATGCCGGTAAGCTAGACGAACACTACGAATTCATCGGCGAATGCTACGTCCATGGCATCATGGAAGGTGAGGCATTCGATCTGATAAGGCGGCGGATTGGAAGCGACACGATCCCAAAGCAAGACTTCGAGCTTCGATAGGGTCGTTCCAGCAAGGAGAACCTTAAGTAGGTGACAATCCTTGAGAAAGTTGCCACGCTGAAGACTAATGATCTCAAACCGGCAGTGGCAAGCGAACCTTGCTATCAGGATAAAGAGCAAGCACCTAGATACCCATGCTGGGTATCCCACCAAGCGTACGGAAGCAATCTATATTATCTCATCGGAGCGGAGGGAAATCTTCGTGCTACCGACCCCAGTGCAGGATTCGGATAACGACATATAACGTCAGGGTAAAGGTAAAGGAGTAAAAGTGGAAGGAATTGTACGACTTAGTATCGCGGCTGATGATTTCTATGTGAATTGGGTAATCCTATGAAGGGATTGATTGTAAGACCTACTATGGTCCCAAAGGCGCAAGGGGGTTATATCTATTGAGTGAGATGCTAATTGTGCGGATGGACGGCTGGAGGGAATGTAAACATTTCTTTGATCCATTGGGAGCTGGGCTTCGCTTTAATCTAAATATATTTTCTATACAGCGTCTTCTCTAAATGTAATTCACCACTTGCCACTACATAGGGTTGAGCTCAGAAAAAAACGTAGACGAAATTGTCATTGTACTGAGATTAGACGAGAATACGTGCGACAAAAGGGGAACCCGAAAAGACGGACAATTTGAAGGATATCCAAGCATCACGCAGCAAAACCCCATTTGCTGATAGGAAGTCAGGAATTAATGCAACGGCATATGGTAGGACTATTCACAAGCCGACGATGTCGAGCTGGGATGCTCGCAGCCACCAGGCAGCCAATACAATATTTAGATTATGACTGTTCACCGCCAGTGTCGAAGCAAGCAGGCCTCAGGAACAGCGTGAAAGTTCTCCCTCGTACAAAATGCATCATTATTCGAGGGAGGTAGACTACAACAGGGCGCAGAAGCAGCTTCCATATATTCAAGCTTTCATTCGAGAAGCTGGAGGTCCAAATATACTGTCGTCGCACAAGCCCTTGTGGGGCGGACTCATAAGCCATCCCTACGGCAACCTTAGCGCTAGATACCGCTGTTTCCCCACCTAGCTTCCTAAGCACCCGACTCAAACACATCAAATATCAACATTTATCCATGTTGTATTGGGGACCATGAAGCAAGGGTCATCCATTCGGGACTCTGACCTGCCGCTCCCAACTCGTACGGTCTCCTGCGTGAAAGAGGGGCCACGGCTGCCTTCTTTTCCCCGATGGAGCTTCCCTGTGAATCCATTGGCTACCACTCTCCACGAACAGTACCTCATCTCGCAGATCCTGCATTGCTGATTGCTACAAGCGAGCCTCGACCAAAAGAGCTAGCAATTTCGATCCAATTCCGCAGCTATGGGGCCCTGAGCCACCCACAAGCTTACAAAGGAGGGTGGTGATTGGCAACAACTCCTCAGCTTAGACCCTCGTGCATGTTATCGAGGTGTGTCACCTTCATCCTCCGGGCGTATTCTTGCAACTTCTTTAGTCACTCTTTTCTCACCTCTCTAAATATGATCGCGGAATCCCCACAGTCCTTCAATCTGACATGTTTGAATTCTCTTGAGCTGGCTTGGAGCTCCAATACAAGGCTACTTGTGTGGACTTCAAAACAGACTCAGATTGCTTGAAACTTACCCATCAAAATTATAGACCACCATGACCGGGGGCTCACCACCACGGAAGCGGTGTCGATTTCATGATGATGAAGGCAATACACGGGAACATGACAGCCAATCACAATCGAGCGACATATATAATTATGCTAAATGCCTTTTGACCGCCATGGGCAACATCCGTGTGCTCGCTATACGAAAAGAAAAGGCGATGCTGTTGAGTGCACCTTGATCACTCGCCCTTTAAACACATCAAAAAGGTCGCAGCAAAAGACGGGCCTAAACGGCCACCCGTTCACCATGAGGCGCTTTCATATCACCGGTAGCTCAGAGAAGACGTCGCCATTAGAATCTCTACTCTTGAAATTGCCTTTGCAAGTGACCTCTACATTTCGCCGAATACGCACGCAGTCTTTGGAGCAATTGCGGCTACCGACAGGGTCTAGGACACTGTGGACAGACGCCGTTTGCATCGATCAAATTAACCCAAGCGAACAAAATTGTCAAATGTCCATCATGGTCGACATCTATTAGACAGCCACACATGTATGCGTATGGCTTGGACCAACCAGCGAGAACTATTAGGCCTAAGTCCAGATGACACCAAGAGACAGGACCTCATTTGCATACTATATGACTGCAGCCTGCCTATCATATTACAACCAATGAATGTCAAGGACGGCAAGGCGGAATACTTTCATTTTGTCGGTGAATCTTATGTTCATGGCATCATGGACGGCGAAGTATTCGACCTAGCAGAGAGTCGAAATGCAGAATGGAAGATTGATAGAATTATTCTTGAACTTCGACGAGGGTTGGGAGGCTGTCAAGCAAATGGCAAGTGTTGGCGGAATCATGTTGTAAAAGAGAGACATCGATCCTGAATGAAGCACTCGCAAATGCAGAGATTGCAACAATTGAGTCGTCTAAGGTCTGACAACGCAACGTGACTTCAGTCAGGGGTAGTGGTCTTCATCCTCTAGTATGGTACAATGATTTCTGTATGGTATAGTATGTTATCAGGCGGAGTAATCTGGATTTGTTTGGTAGACCTCGAACATCAAGTTTAGTTGACTCGCTTGATATGAGTGGAGAATTCTTGGGTCATGACATCTAGTGGTGTTGCCTCTTGAAGCTATTATTGGTTAGGGCTGCTGTTCGAAGGTTGCTACCATGTCAATTTGCGAGCCACAGAACGAAGATATGGGAACAAACATATGGATAAAACGTACCATAGCGACTCAGCGTTGGCCGGTCCCGAAAACGGGACCATTCCAGTTGAAATCCTTCTTCCGTAAATGGTTGAAGATCTCCGCGAGTGTGCATTCGTCAATTGGCAATGCATATCAGGCCAGAAATTACGCAAGTCCGACATTGCAAGGGTTATGGTCCGAGGATGTTTGATTGGCTTAGCGATGACATCTCGCAGCTGCTGACCCACGTGAGAGACGCCACAACGCTTTCTTTTGCCTGGTGCACGGAATTCGGACGCGTGCCAAGACTACGAACTGGTTTATCGATCTGGACGAACACAGGAATGTTACCCAGAGGCTGTATGGTTCGAGCCTACGTCTTAACGAGAGACGTGGAGTAACTCGCTACTTCGTATCCCGAACACTAGCAGAACGCGCTAATACCAGGAGCCCAGAACAGACTGGGTTTGGGGTGTCTTTACGGTGTCAGGAATCATCTCGGACCCTTAAGGATCACTGTCAAATTGTTGTACGCGCATCAGACTGGACGAATTGTATGCTCATGTGGGGTTTGAAGAGTGATTAGGTAACTTGTCTTTACGACTGCGGTGAAATAGATAAGCACTCTGAGGGGCCGCTCAGTAGGCAAATCTGTGGGATTTGCACCACCACACTTGCCGAGCTACAATGGAGGGTGGCATAAGCTCCTGATTCGGTAGCCCATATGGCGAGAGGATCCACTCCACGCGATCATCCTCCCATTGAGGCTGACGCCAAGCAAATGCTGCAAACATGGGCTCATTAATAATACTTGGGTCACCTCTCAAGCTGACTTCCATCCTTCCGCAAGCGATGCATCATGTCTGAAAAGACTGGTTCACGCTTCGACAAGACTTTCCGTTACGACCAATGTCCTTTAAGAAATCGCGAAGAAATCCGGATTTTGACCTTACTTGAACATGGAGGCTGGCCGGATGATTCAATTGAGTGCACGTTAGGCACGCAAGTCCTGTCTACAGCTCTTGACAGTGACCACAATCCCTACGAAGCGCTTTCATACAATTGGGGAACTGGCAAGATTGATCGCTGGATTAAAATCTCCGTAGGTAACAGTAAGCCTTACAATTTCGGAGTTCGGTCGAATCTTTATGCAGCCCTGAAGCAATTGCGACTGCGTGAAGCAGCAAGGCCGCTATGGATCGACGCCATTTGTATCGATCAGGATAGTCCTGAGGAGAAAAATTCACAAGTTCCAAAGATGCCACAAATCTACAACGGAGCGCAGAATGTCTGTGTTTGGCTGGGGGATGAAGAAGCAGACCACGGCAGCGGGCTAGCGTTCAATTACATGAGGCGAACGCTCAACTTGGAAGATTTTGACCGTCTTATAGGAGATAGCCGAACTCCGCATGAGTGGACAGCGTTGGAGTCGGTGATGACGAAACCGTGGTTCAGTCGTCGGTGGGTGATCCAGGAGATTGCTTTGGCGAAACGAGCCACCATTCACTGTGGCACCCATCAGATCGACTGGTCCGATTTTGCAGAGGCTGTAGCTCTATTCCAAGAGGTCAAGCCAGAAACCCAGATAATATCGAAAAGCAACAGCATTATGCAGCCAAATAACCTGATTTCTCTCAACGAGTTCTTGTACGACATTCCTCGGTTAGCTGCTACTCAGCTCGTCAATTCTACTCTGGATATATTTCGCAAATCGGAGGATGGTCTAATCATGGAAAGAAACTTTCCCCTTGATGTTCTGATATCAGATTTTTCGGCTTTCAAGGTGTCGCGGCCCCACGACGTTATCTACGCAGTCCTCGCACTGGCAAAGGGCGTCTATTCACAACCAAAGAGGAGCGAAAATCTGGACTCTCCTATTGCCCTTTCTTCCCCAGTAACATCGGACCCAGTAGCCACTAGGTTCGTGGAAAAGTTGACGGAGAGGGTGTTCTATGTCGATTACGAGAAAGATTTCGTAGAGGTATGCAAGGAATTTCTTTCATACACCATTAAAACCGGAAAATCGCTTGACATGATTTGTCGTCCATGGGTCCCAGAAGAGGCAACTTTCACCAAGCCAGAAGAGGCAACTTCTGCCAAACCAGAAAAGTCAACTTCTACCAAACCGTCATGGCTTCTAACGACTCTGCACACCGCCTTTCGTATACAGCCGGACGGCAAGTATGTAAGGAAGAATGCGGACACATTGGTGGGCCGACCAAATCAGGGCGAGCGGAACTACAATGCGTCCTCGACAACCCAAGTACTGGGTTTTAGGTTCGGTGAGAGTAAACAGAGCCTCAGCTTATTCGTGGACGGGTTTATCATTGATGTTGTGGATAAGATTGAGGCTTGCGCTAAGAATGGCAAGATACCAAAAGAATGGTTGGCAACTGGGCGCTGGAATGACCAGAGTGCAGATCCTCCTGAGCGGTTTTGGCGAACTCTCGTCGCAAGTCGAGGGCCGAGTGGATCGAATTGTCCTAGGTTCTATCCAAGAGCTTGCAAATTTCTAAAATCACAGCTCTATCGTGGGGATATCAGCACGATGGAGCTTCTGCAAAAGGTTCCAAGCACCATCGTTACCAGGTTTCTACGACGAGTCCAAGAGGTGATATGGATGAGGAGACTCTTCACTACGAGGCGCTATTTCCTAGGCTTAGCTCCCCAAGAGAGCAGGGAAGGAGACCTTATCTGTATCCTATACGGTTGCAGCGTACCCATTATACTGCGCAGGCATGGTGCGAACCCATTCAACACTTACTACGAGTTCATAGGAGAATGCTATGTCCACGATCTGATGGATGGCGAGGCTCTCGCGATAAAGAGAAACCATCATCGAGCAGCAGATGGAAGTCATGAAGATCCCATGAGACGGACATTCGAAATTAGATGAGTACAGAACAGCTCGCCAGGAAGATTCTTTTACTGCTGGCATCTCTTCACATGCGAGGGAAGTACAGCAATTACAAGTGCCGAATACCTACTAAAGAAAACCATCTACCAACCTATGAGAAAGGGACAATAACATCCACAGGCGCGGTGCATCAACTTGTAAGGTTTTGCGGAGGATTTGAAGTGCTCAATGGTCTGGACTGGGTCTGTAACGCGCACTACGACTGATTTACGAACGCTGTAAGGTAATGCCGATAATTTTGAACGCTCAATGGATTCGGACCGGGTAGGCGAACGAGAACCACGACGTGATGAACAAAACGCATGTGTGTAGAAGTAGTTAGGGGTATCGATGACGTTTTGCATGTGTTGGGAAACGCTATGGGATGGAATCGGCGCGTTAAGATGTAGATTTTGGGGCTTTGGGGATATGGTTGGTTGATTGGATGGAAAGAGGAGGATAGAAGAGAATTAGGGTGCTGGTTACAAGCATATTTGGGAAGATCTTCGCTAGTTCCTGCTTTGAGCGATATGACTAGTGGTTGAGAGGAGGAGGACAGAACAAAATGAGGGTGTCGGGTACGCGCTTGGTTGGGAAACGCCCGTCAGTTTCTAACCCCTAAGTCATGTGTTTGCTTGGTGTGAGATATGATGGGATGGTTTGTTCAACAAAGCAATATCGATGAGTTTATATAGGAAACAAGGGTATCGATAAAGGTAATCTCGAAATATATACCGGAATTTAGAGAACGAACCATCCCAGCATCGCGTGTTATCATCTTCATATATATCCGTCCAAGCATCAATCAAGCAGCAGCAACCCCATTCGCCATTCCGTTCGTCATACCGTTGACCTCCCCATTTGTATTCCCATCCGCCTTCTCATCCACATCAACAACAGCTCCTTTCCCCTCTAACTTCGCCAGAGCATCCTCCTGCGTTGTACCCTCCTCTTTAACCCCATCCATAGCCGGCGGTGGTGTCCCGGCCTTGTCATTTGCCTTATCTTTCTCAGTAACGCGACTCCGACTCCTACTCCCTCCCCAACTCTGTCTCCTCTCACTGAACCTCTTCCCCAACCCTCCCAACCCACCCATACTCGCCCTCTTCCTCTCCGTCGTCGCCGTCGTCATCGCCGCCCCCTCCCCCTTCGACGATACTCCATTTTCCCCATCACCCGTATCAATCCCCAAAACCTTCCTCACCTCCTCAATCTCCGCATGATCCCTCGTATTCCTCATCCGCCTACACCACCCCACCC
>KI911126.1:1883904-1972325 GCA_000482085.2 Cladonia metacorallifera KoLRI002260
TCCCCCCCTCAAACAAAAACTCCCCCCCCACCTGCCTCGGCGCCCCCCCACTCAACATCTTCCTCCCGCTAAAAATCTCTTTAAAGAAACCCTCCACCACAAGTTTCAAAAACGATTTTTGGATATAATTGGGTTGTTTGGGCCCGAGGGCGAGGGTTTGTGTCATGCCGAGTTTTTGATAGAGCGTGCGCGTCGGGTCCGCGTAGATGGGGTAGGCGCAGAGGGTTTCGCGGATGTACATGGGGATTAGGTCGGGTTGGCCGCAGCCGATTATTAGGATGTGGGTGCGGGGGGGGAGGAGGGAGGGGGGGAGGGAGAAGGAGAGGTGGCGGATGTATTCTTGGCAGTTCTGGGGGATTGTTAGTGGGAGGGTTTGATTGATTGTGAGGGGAAGGGGGGGGACATACACCACAGAAGAAATGGCGGATGAAACATATGAAGACGCGGCGCGGTCCATTTTCATCATCGGCGTAGAGAGATTTGAATGTATGTGATTTGTTGTTTGCGTCGAGAACGGGGAGGTTTGCAATTTTTTCGAGGGTGGCTTTTGTGGGGGGGTCGTTGTTGACTTCGACATCGCCCACAAAGTCGGCTTGCGGGTCGACGGCCATGTTGCGATGCACGAAGCGGGTCGCTGTGTCGTACCGGTAGAAATAGAATATTAACCAGAGTACAAAAGAGATATAGGTGAGTAGGATGGAAACGAGGATGGCAGGACTGAGGAGGATGGAGGTGGTAGTGGTGATAGCGGGAGAAAGATAGGTAAGAAGTGAAGAAGGGAGGTCGGCCCACCCTGAAGCTAAATGACCCATTATTATTGCGGTGGTGGGCAGATACCAGTAGACCAAGATACTAGAGGAGTGCGTGTGGAATGCTTGCAAGTAGCGGCATTTCGCAGCATGGTTATGCCTTGTACCCGAAAGAGTCTAGTCCTTAAAGTAAGCGGCGCCTTGTTTGAGCTGTAGTCCGCTCAGCTGCAGGGGGCTTCCTAAGATCATTTCCTATTCCGTAACCGAGTTGAAGATCGGATGCTGTGATTGGTTGCTGTAAGTCGGATGACCCAGAAGCGGGAAGTGGCTGTTTCTGTATCGGGAATAGGGGAGCTTAGGGGGCTTTGAGGGCTTGGTAGCACACGAGCAGGCCCACATGGAGGATATACTTACTGAAGAAGGTGTAGTGTATGAACAGAGGCAAGCACATGGAAATATCGCATTGGTGTTGTTGTTGTTTGCTACATGTTCAACGGGACCTCATCCTGCTTGACGGTCAAAGACCCAATACGTCGACTGCGGATAAACCCAATCTGAAACATATGCTCAAGCAGGATCGCGGATTGAGAGGGATACATGACCTGCAGGAATTGAAATCCACTTGCTACCAACGGTCGGAATCCATCTCGTCTCATTAATCCTGCATATGCATCTCCCCTCAGCTGCCATGCAATCCTCAAAAATATTGGATCGCAAGTAATGTAATGACAGTTTCTCATATTCGCGAATCTACCCCACTATCTATTATGCATCACCAGATCCATCCATCTGCTAGGATCTAAAAGAATGTACTGTACGGCCAAAGCGGCCTGTCAATATACACAACAAACCAGAGGACCTGAGCACTGCCGAAATTGCCGAGAGTGTCGCCTTGTACAAGGTTGACCGCCCACGCTGCTCTCCCCACTTCCCCCTCGCCCCGCTCAAATGTCTCAAGATAATGCAGTAAGGACTGTAAATGGTTGCTGAAAGTGTAGCTGCGCATTCTAACCCTCTTTCTCCTCCTTCGATTTCATTGGCGCGGCATCGGCTAGCAGCCTTCCTGCCGATATTGAAGTAGCTTTGCAGATTTCTCTTAAGCCATTGTCAAATGTCTATCGCCTCCGTGAAGACCCAAGGTCCCTCAGAATTGTGATCATAGCTCTGAGCGCCGAATGTCATGCAGGAGCTTCAAGTCTCATCCTATCTTGTTGTTGTGTTTTGTGGTTGTAAATTGATATTGATCGGGTAATGACCATTGCATGAAGCCAACATCAATATTCGTAATCAATCATAGCTGCCGAGCCCAACTTGGCTAGCGAAGGCTGTGGAAACGCTACGGGCGTCGTCATCGTCTGCACGGGGCAGACGGCTGCTGGCAGAGCTTCCACCGTAAATACTACCATCAACCGGACGTCCACTAGACTCAACATAGCGCTTCAGACGGTCAGACTGGGTGAGACTAGGTTGCTTCGCATCGTTGATACTGAGTCCAGCGAGACTGACCCCACCTTTGCCGTCAACGGTACTTGCAGGTCCATTGATATCCGATTCGCTAGCAGCAACAGACTCACCTGCAATACTCTCTGTCCCGGCTCGGCTCTTAGTACCATTGGGACGACGGCCATTCAAAGTTGGCCATGTATCTTGGAATCCAGAGAACATCTGTGGGTATGCAGAGGGAACGCCAACACCACCAAGCGATGAAGAGTGTACTGAAGATACATCATCCGGTATATAGCCAACAAGCGAAGCGGCATCGTTGTACTCCTGCCGAGGCCCATTTCGACCGTTGGCCATGCCATTGCTCAGATCAGAAGCCCGCTGGTATGACATTTGATACCGCTGTGGGCCACGGTACGACTGCTTTGGGCGACTGAATTGCAAAAGTGAGATCTGGAGGTTGGACAGCGGTCCTTCCACCAGGCAGTTCTTCTCCTTGAAGTGCAGGAGCAGATAGTGCCACAAAGGATGCTTAGACAGGACCTTCGGGTTCCCAAGGATCACAAGACCATACTTGGCTCGAGTAAGAGCAACATTCAGACGGCGAGGGTCGCTCAGGAAACCAATGCCTTGATGATCATTGGAGCGCACACAGGAAAGAACAATGAAGTCTTTCTCTCGTCCCTGAAACGCATCGACCGAAGCTACCTCAATCTCTTTGTAGGTCTCCTTCTTGTATGTACCATTGGTCTGCATCGAACTGACTACGTAGCTTCTTTGGCCCTCATAAGGTGTGATGATACCAATATCTTGTGGATGCACACCTGCTTTGAAGAAGCGAGTGATGATCTTCTCGACATTGGAAGCTTCTGTGCGGTTAAGATAAGAGGTTCCAGAAGCAGAGATCTCCTCGTTCCCAAGATTCGACCAGAACATCATAGGCGAGTCGGCGACTGGCCAAGGAAACTCCACATCACGACGCAGACGCTGCTGCATGGTGACACCGTTCTGCAAGGATCCCTCATAGAACATGTTTGAAGGAAACTCCGAGAGACATGGGTGCATACGATATTGTACGTTCAGGCGGATGGGAGCACAACCAAGTATGACAAGACGCTCGAACAATGACTGATTGAGACCTGCCTTTGCTGCTTTCTTGTTCATAATGACAGGGCCAAGCTGCTGGTGATCTCCAACAAGGACGACCTGCTTACAGCCGAGGACCAGAGGGATCATACATTCAGGTTCCGCAGACTGTGTAGATTCATCAATCAAGACGGTACGGAACTTGAAGCGAGCGAGGCGAGGATCCCCAGCGCCAACACAGGTACAGCAGATAACGTCTGCATTTGTCAAAATCTCACGCTCGGCACTACGGGTAAGCTGCTTGAATTTCTTTTCGTCCTGGCTGGATAGTTCACCAAGTTCGCTCTTCAGTTGGTTGAGCTTGACTAGCTCGATGTTGCTATCGTTCATACGGACTTGCTCATGGAGAGATAAGAAGCCGACAGGAGACTCAACATCCTCACGAGACTTTGCTGTAACACGAACAGTCTTCAAACCAGTCTTGTGGATGCGCTCGCAAAGTTGGTCCACTGCAACGTTAGATGGAGCACAAACGAGCACCTGGCCTCCATTGATCTTAGCAAGATGATAGATGATCGTTGCCGAAGTAACGGTTTTGCCTGTACCGGGAGGTCCCTGGATCAAGCTGAGAGGCTTCTGAAGCACACTCTTGACTGCATTGATCTGACTACCATTAAGCTCTGGCAACCCCGGTACGCTGTATTTCTTAGGCATTTGTGTCTTCATCGGCGCGGCCGCGACTTCATGGCCCAAAAGCCGGTGGAATATGTAGCCGGAAACACTCATCTCATCGACAGCGAAAGTCTTCATAGCAAGCTGCATACGGTCAAAGGATGTTGCTTTCCAAACATAATCTGCGCTGAAATTGTGCGTGCACTCAGTCGGAACAGACTTGTGATCGCCCTTTGCACGAAGCTCGATAGTGACCTCGTCAGATTGGTTATTTGGAATTTTAATCACGTATCCCACACCCTCCCATGCCGGGCGAAGCTCTCCAGTGTATTTGATACGCATCTCGTCCCCAACAGCAAGTTTCACATCCCCAAGCTCAAGCTTTGGTAAAACGAAGCTGGCTAAATGTTTGTTGTTCAGACCAAAGTCCCAACGAACGATCAGTCCGTCCTGTGACTGAGACTCTTTCAGCTTTCTGTCGTAATCAGCTTCGATTTTCACTAATGGACCAAAGACGTTCTGATACTGATATGCGTCATCGTAGTGAAGTAGTACCGGGGCGGGTTCATCATCTACACCAGCACCCTTTTCTAGATCCGCAATTGTAGCATTGGCATTGTCCTTCCACATTTCTTCGAGCTTGGCGATCATTTGGGGACTTAGATGGCGTGCACGCAGTTGCTCTTGATCTGAGGGTGCGGAAACTAGCCATGCTAAGAATGACCGGTCTTCGATCAAAGGTTGCCACCGCGATACGTCCCAGTTCATGTCTTTGGATGAAGGCATAGAAGCACACGGTTGACGGCAGAGCAGCACCACCACGGTGTCAGACTTTGCTGGGATGAAACCAAGAAGGAAGACATTCTTCGTGCCACAGTTGTAGCATTCAAGTACTGTATCTCCTAAGCTGGAGCTGGGATGGAGTTGCACCTCCTTGTGGCGAGCACGGACCAGGTGGTTGATAATATGTGACGAGGAAGTATTGCCACGCGCGCTACAGAACCATTTGCTGCAAGCCAAACATCGAACGACCGAGCTGGGGTTATGTATGCCGCAGTATCTGCAGACCAGGGGCTATCAGCACTGACCCTCAAAGATGCGCCAGCGTAACTCTACTTACGCGCAAGCATGTGGTGGTAATTCTTTCTCTTCCTCAGCTCGCAGACCAGGTTTGCCATTCACACCATCCACTGGCATGCTGACCATACTCTCCGTGTCATCATCGTCGAATACTTCTGTGCCTTCGTCCTCATCATCGTGTCGGCGTCTTCTGGGACCCCCAGTGAGGTTGCCCCTTCCATACTCACGATCTAGGATGCTCTCATCGGGGTCGATCGTGGACAGATCGTCTCCAGCGTTGATAGTAGAGGCTGAGTCTGATATAAGGTGATTGCCCAAGTGTGTGAATGCACCCTCCATATCGCTCCCTTCCGTTTGCGTTACTGTTGTGTACCTTGCAGGATCAACTAGAGGCTCAGAAGGCTGCGGGTGTTATAGCTGGGCCTAGCCCTGGCGTTACTTTTGTGACTCGAGTGTCTATTGGAAAGGAGCCTAACACCTTCTCACCAACGTCTAGCAGCACAAAGGAAAGAGCATATGACCAAGAATGAGAAGTGGAAGTGGGAGATAATTCTGGCAGTGGAAGGGATTTGGTCGGCAATCGGCCTCTTCCCGCCGCACTCTGGTGGGGCTTCCACGGCTCAAAAATCCTCGCCCTTGTTTGCTGTGTCCCAATATCCCACAACTACGGCAGATCTTAACATCGAGTTTGCATGGTGAAAGTTCCCTCACGATGATAGTAAGTCCGCGGCTGCCGTACCCTTCAGAATGCTCTAAGACCAATGCTAAGTTCTTGTGTAGAGAAGACAAGCTCGCCAACGACGGGATTACCTTTACCGTCGCGCCCTTACTCTTCGCGAAGCTGAGACCGCGGAGAAGAGAGCAAAGCTCAAAGCGTCTCTTGCGACTGGGAAGCCTCTGGACCCTGCGATAGCGAATGACAAAACTCTGCGCGAGGACTACAAATATGATGAGAGTGCCGAAGCCCACAACGACGTCGATGATGAATATGCCCATCTATCTGGCATTACAGATCCAAGACCTCTGGTGACTACATCAAGATCCCCCTCAACTCGCCTCTCGGCATTTGCTAAAGAGGTCCGCCTCTTGCTTCCTACCGCCATCCGTCTCAATCGAGGAACCCTTGTCCTGCCAAACCTCGTTTCCAGTGCCAATGCTTCTGCTCTAACAGATTTGATCCTTCTCCACGAACATCGCGGTGTCCCAACAGCTCTTACAATATCCCATCTACCACACGGGCCTACAGCCTCGTTTTCGCTACACAATGTCTTCCTTCGGCACGATATCCCTAACACTAGCAAAGGCACTGTTAGCGAGTCGTATCCGCACCTGATCTTTGAAAACTTCAACACGCCCCTTGGCAAAAGAGTTGTGCAGATAGTAAAGCATCTCTTCCCTCCTCGAGAAGCAGCGACCACAAATCAAAAAGTCGGCAACAGAATTGTGACTTTCAAGAACATTGAAGACAGTATCGAAGTTCGACATCATGTGTTTGTTAGGACAGGCTATCAAAGCGTAGAACTGGCAGAGGTGGGGCCACGGATGACGATGCGGCTCTTCGAGATTAGAGGTGGAACACTAGAGAGTAAGAGTGGCGATACGGAATGGCATATGAATCAGTATACAAGGACAAGCAGGAAGAAGGACTATCTATGATTGGTTCTTCAAATTCTATGCCCGTTGGCTCGTCAATAACCCAAGTCCATCATATCGCGCAACCAATACCAGAGCGCGGATACAATGAAGCCGTGGAAAAACTGAATGGAGGATCATTGCTGTACCCCGGGTTCTTACAGCACTCACAATTTAAAGATAGGTCCAAGAAGGCATGCATATGCTGGTTCCAAGGCTAGGCCAAGGGCCATAGAACGGAGGCACAATTTTCTTCTTTGGGGCTCATCGATACTACTTGACCCCTGGCCTGGCGCCACGAGCGGAATAGCTTCATCCGCATGACTTTCGCTTAAATCACAGCCGACGCATTCACGAGCTATTAGTAAACAGGTTTTGGCTGCGCTGTGTCGCAACGTCGCGCTTCCCTGTCCCTAATAAAGTGTTGGATTCCTGTAAAGGCAATGGTTTACTTGCCTTAGACCTTCCTCTCTAAGACAATGATGGCTAATCTCACAAATCTCACGTCGTTCAATCCTCCCATACCCATCCCTCCGATAACCCCGAATTTCGCATATTGCGACAAAGCATATGGAGTGGGGTTGTCACAAGGAGACGCGATTTTCCTTGCAGGCACATTGCCCCACGGCACCTTTCCAGTCCCATACACCGTCAACCAAGATCTCCCCTCGCCTGACTCCTATGACCTGCCATATGAGACGCACAGAAGGGATGTCGCAATAACGATCTATGTTTCGGGACTAGCAGATGTTGACTCCATCCTCCTGGTGCCAGATGAAATCAGAGGTATGGCCGCGTACATTGTACAAACTTGTCTGCAACAAGGGAGAGGCGGAGGGTTTATGACCAAAGGCATACAAGGCCTTGTCGATTATGTTACAGACCCAACGAGTGATCTGGATGCTAATCCATATCCATCATCTACGGCTTTTATCACTGTTCTGCTGGGTAAGCCCGACACGGCGTTCTCCTATCCTGGGGACTATGATCCATGTCTCGCCTACTTCCTTGTGCACACAGAACTGCTAGCTATGGACACGGTGGAGCCCCAGTATCTAGACGTAATCGGAGAGCGTATGCTACGGTATACTGCTATGGCTGCGCGTATGACAAGGCTAGGTGACGTGGCGTGGTGGGACCCTCCTGAAGTTGGATCAAATGAAACGGAAGCCGCACCTCCACAAATGACCAATGCAGCAATGCATAACGTTAGCACATCGCGTCGAAGAAGCAGAGACCGGAGTCCTTTAGTCTATTGAAGGCTTGAATACCTAAAGCGTCATGTTCAATATCCACCAGTTGCGGTAAAAAATCCTCGATATCTGATTTTCTCTCCAACTTCTATGCAATACGGCAAACTCGATTCCTCGTTCAGGGTACGGAATGGCTTCTTATTAACATGTTCAAATAACAGTCCCTTAGTGGTAGTATAGCACTTGGACACGGCATCAAGCAATGCATCCATACTCAATAGGGTGGCAGAATCGACCACCAGCAGGGGAAGAGTTTTCACAACCAGCCAAGTGGTATTGCTGATGGAAGTCCGAAAAGCTTATGGGATGGTTTCGCAACTCAAGGCTGGTAACGTGAGAACCTAGTATGCTCGCATTGCAGTCTAAAACCTGGAAGAGAGAGGCTGCTTGTTTGTTTCTTCAAGCGATTAAACTATATGTCAAAGGGTTCCCTTCCTGTTGGATGTACACACGGGAGAAGAGCAAGGATGTTTCATCGGTACTTAACCAATGTACAGCGCGTTTTATTGAAGCAGTAGACCGCAGCAGTCGTAGTCATCATTACAGAAAACAAGCAGAAGGCGAAAGAAGCCTACTTGAGCCATGTCAAAACAACCCGCATAATTCGTAATCACATTCTGCACTAGAGTGTACTTTAGTAGAGGTAGCTCTGAGATTTATCAGACGGAAAAGTTTGATAGGGCTAAAATTAGAAGATTCGCCATCAAGATGACTCGCATGAGCACGCTGAGCGCGATAACGATTGCCCGAAATTGCCCCGCCGTAGGGCTCGGTTTGCATCGCAAAACTCAACTCAACTCCACCCTTCCCTTAAGTTTTCTTGAACATTCGACGCCATCATAATGCTAAGGTATCTTATTGATGGTCAGCATAGTACCACTATGGTGCGACGAGAGGTACATCTTGCCCGGAGCTATTGCTCTGACTTTACCCGGCCCACTAGCTTGCTGTTGGCGGTGCAATGGAGTGCAAGAGGCTCAGGAAGGCGAGATCCCCTCACGGCCTGTCCTATCCTATCCGCGCTTAGCCAAGGCATCTTTGGCAAAACCGGAGCAAGTGTGAAGTAATCGCTGTGTACAAAGCTTTCTCAACAGTTCTCCATTACGATAGTCCTTATGCTGACAGCCAATTGCTTTCTTCATAGCTATTTCTTTGTATGCATTCCTTATTGCTTTTCTGCTATGCATTGCTTGCTTCCTCCGCCACTCGTTGTGCCCCGCGAACGGCCTTTGTCTCCAACATAAGTTTATACAAAGCTGTTCCGCACAGCTCGTATCTCACTAATTCGCAACGTTGTTCAATTCTTCTTCTAATATCTTTACTACACATTGCTTCAAATTAGATCTCCATTCTAGCCACTATGGCCTCTCACAACTACGAAAGCGCCCCCGTACCTCCGGAAAACCTAGATCCCAGTGATCGGAGCGCCGAGTCGAGCAATCCAGTATCCAGAGATGGATCTCAGCCGCCCAAGAGGAGGAAAAATGTTCAGTTTACACCTGGAGCGGAATCTGTGGATACCGAGAACAAAAAGGAAACCTTTGATCTCCGTGATGATACGAATCAGCCCCCCAGGCCTAAACCGCTACCAAAGCCAAGATTCTCCACCGGCATGATAAGGAACGGCAGCCCGTCTGCAATTGGCCGTCAACGGAGCCCTGCCAGGATATCCGAAAGATCAGAGGACATCGCAGATTCGCCTGCCCGAGCTCCGGTTCGGCAACACAGACCTGCAATTTTGAGGCTACCTTCAAGTGATTCCGTGTTATATAAAGCCATCCATGAAGGAGGAGACGAGGATAAGAGTGGAGAGGATAGTGAGGAGGATGCAGATGTGGATATGGTGGGAAAAGCGGTGTCACAAAAGTCCGCACAAAATCGGGCAGAACGTCTTTCCAGATTGATTGGGAGTCACTCTGCTCCTGGTTCTCGCCAAATCTCACCCGAAAGATATCAGAGTCCCGACAACGCACGCGCCCGATCCCCACCTCCTTCCCCACCAGCATCCTTAGATGTTCGAGGGGGGATGCCTTTTGATCCTAACCAGCTACCTCTGAAGAAATTGAAAACCCCGCGAAAGAAATTTGGTATTGAGGATAGCACAGATGATGAGGAGGACCAGGACCCCGAGAAGCCGCCAAAGGAGCCAGGCAAAACGAAAAAGGGAATCTATAAGGCCGCGGCTCGTTTGATCAAGCATCATACAAGAAGAGAAAGCCCAAAGTTGTTTAGAGTGCAGGCTGAGTCGCCGGATACTCGATCGGGAGTTCAGACTCCAGTCTATGAACGCGATCCCGATATTTATGTTCCTAGACCTAAGAAATATCGAGAAGGCTATCTCTCTTCACTGCTGAAATTATACAACCAGGAGGGTGTGGGTTCAGCTCTAGCTCACATTCCCGCAGGTCATGAAGCTGTTACGCGGGCAGCACATCGACGGGATAGCAATATCCTACCCCTGATACAGCCGAGGTCGCATGGGCAGAGTCAAGCGGTAACTCCACGTTCTACACCAGGAACCAGCCCTGTGATTTCGCCACTGGCATCTGGAACCTCTACGCCCAAAGGAAAGCATCAAAAGTGGTATTACAAGAACCCAAAAAGTCAGTCTACGGGGGCGCTTTCCGACCTGGTCAGCTCGTCGAGTGTCTTTGCTCAGCCTGGTACCTCTAAGCATACATCTGCTATATCTAATGAACAGTCTGCCGTCAGACCAAAGCTAAAACAGAAGCAATCGAGCGGCAATGCCATAGATACATTAGGCAATCTACTTAGTGGCAAGAAGCGGCGACACTCGAGGCAGAGTTCGGTCTCAATACATGTACACATTACCGAAACAATAAAAAGACAGGCGTATCTTGTGACCATTTGCAGATGTCTGATGCTATACGGAGCCCCAACGCACAGGTTAGAAGGTGAGTTTCGGGGTGGTTTCCCATGATGAATGGCTGCTAATACACAAACAGAATACATGCGCATGTCAGCTAGGGTTCTCGAGATCGATGGGCAGTTCCTGTATATACCAGGCTGCATGATAATATCATTTGACGACGCGGAAACCCACACCACTGAGGTCAAGATCGTCCGCACTGCACAAGGCATCCATCTGTCAAAGTTACGTGATGTCCACGAAGTATACAAGGAAGTCATTCACGATGTCATTGAGATTGAGGAGGCAACGCATAGACTGGACGACATTATGGCACAGGGCGACCCCTACTCAATGTGGAGCAGAATTTTAGTCCATGGCGTCGCAAGCGCAACAGTTGGACCATTCGCTTTTGGAGCTCGTCCTATCGATCTACCAATAGCATTCATCCTTGGGTGCCTTCTCGGTACCTTGCAAATCTACCTTGCGCCGAAATCAGACCTTTACGCCAACGTTTTTGAAATATCTGCAGCTGTCATTACTAGCTTCCTCGCCCGGGCATTTGGCTCAATTCATGGCGGCAAGCTTTTCTGCTTCTCTGCGCTTGCTCAATCAGCCATCACGATGATTCTCCCGGGCTATACCGTGCTCTGTGGATCTCTTGAATTGCAGTCAAGAAATCTAATAGCCGGCTCCGTACGTATGGTGTATGCTGTTCTTTACTCGCTTTTCCTAGGCTTTGGAATCACTATAGGGACGACCCTATATGGAGCCATAGACAAGGAGGCAACTAGCTCGACCACTTGCGATGTCACGATGCCTTTTTGGTTCAAATGGATCTTCGTGCCTCCTTTCACCCTTGCTATTGTTTACATCAATCAAGCCAAAGGGAAACAGATGCCCATCATGGTTGGCATTGCCTTTGTTGGCTACATGGTCAATTACTGGTCTGCGAAAAGGTTCGCCAGTAACGCTCAAATTGCAAACACACTTGGGGCGCTTGCTATTGGTCTGATGGGCAACATATACTCACGTCTCAGACATGGTCTTGCTGCCGCCGCACTATTGCCTGCAATATTTGTTCAAGTGCCTTCTGGACTTTCCGCGGGTGCCAGCTTGGTTTCTGGAGTGACAAGCGCAAATCAAATCACTAAGAACAATGGCAGCATGGCTAACGGAACTACGACCGTCAGCACGGCCGACTTAGGCGCCGCTAACGTGAACAGCATGGTATTCAACGTTGCTTACAGCATCATTCAGGTCGCCACTGGAATTACCGTCGGGCTGTTCTTAAGTGCTATAATAGTATATCCTTTTGGAAAGAAAAGAAGTGGATTGTTCAGTTTCTGATCGTCTAGTCATTTTGTACAGAGACCAACTTATAAGGGATTGGTTGTTATTGGTGCCCTGTGTTATTCATTCCACATCCCTAAAGCAGCGGTACGCCAGTTGATCTGGAGAAGAGGCTGCACTCATGATTAAGATGTATATGTTGGGTAAGCCTTACTACAACAAGGAATCGGTTCAGCGCTTGACAGGGTGCGATAGAGCTGGCCAAGAAGGCTGCTTCATTAGCTTAGTGGACATTCCTCACGTGTCCCGCAGCTACGCAGGAAGAGTATGACGCTCGGGATCTCTGTTTGAGTAGGTGACTATGGCGATGGCTACGTCCGAAGCGTGGTGGAGACTGTTCTTTATGGGTCTCTCTTGCGCCTCTCATTCTGGGTTGGCTTGTTGTATGTTCTCCTTCGAGTGCTTGCAAAGGGATCTCTGCCCCGACGCCGTGATGAACGGTTCGCGTCTGCGTTTAGCTATGGCCCCGTCATCCTCTGCGACTCTTAGGCCCGCTCACATGCCTCCGCGAACGATGCTTGCTCAAGCTGTCTCGATTCAGCCATCAACGACGAACGATCTATCAGGAGGTGCGCTAGGATGAAATCTAGTCGCTGTCGTCTGCCTCAACCACGCTGCTTGTTGCGTAGCCTAGGCTTGCACAACGTGTGAGCGGCTTCGCAGGCTTGACCTTCGCTGCAAGGACATTGAGACCGGTACAGAAGCAGGGTACCACTTGCTTCCAAGGCGATCCTCCAGTCTATCTCGTTCTAATCGACGAGCTTCAGCGCCACGCCTGGTAGAAGTGCCAAGCAGCAACGCATGTGTGAGGAATAGGGCGATTGTTGACAAGGGCCTTCGATATCGCCATCACCACTATTATGGGAGGAACGTTGGATGTTGCTTGCTCTATTGGAAATGCAAGATCTTTTTCGCCTTCAAAAGCATCTTTTATAATTCCGCCTATACGATGACGTCGCATGCGCATGACAAAAACACCCGGATAGGCGGTTTTCGAATGCCTTAAATCATCAGTAGCTTTTAAACGTGCGGAGACGAGACTCGACTACTTACCCAGCATGCTCCCATTTGCCGATCCAATTATGGCGATAACAGCTTCGCAGAAGCCCGCCGGGTGGACTTTTAGTGCTTTAGGAGCCCAATCACCCATTATCCATTTTGCAATATTATCCTCTTCAAGTCGATGAAGGGTAGAGCCACTTGGTCGGGGAAAGCCCGAACTTCGTATACGTCCACGACCAGCGAGTGTCAATAACAGAGCAAAGTCTAGAACGGGAGATTGAGTTCTTTCAGAAGACAGTCCCGGCTTGCCATTCCGAGCAAACGTGAGGCTCCTCCGCCACACTCTGAGCTTTCGAGCTGAGTATCTCGCCCAATGCACGGTGCCCACATGCGACGAGAAGGGCATATGCGAGGGCAAAATCAGTGAGCGTCGAGGTCGCATACGGACGGGAGCAGCAACAACGCAAGTGGCGGCAGAACTGACGCGCCGGGGGTAAACGTGGTGCCCAACAATGGAAGGAGAAGGTAAACTGGGAGACGAAAGCGGAGTGTAAAACTTTTATTTCGTTAGACAGAATCCTAGAGTAGGATGTAGACTTAGCAGTATGCATTCAAATTCAGATTCGAAGTGGGACATTGGGCAAAGAAGGGAAGGAGATTGGGAGGCGAATAGAAATGGATGTTTACTGAAAAGACTTCATGCACCAAGCTCTTGTTTACTTCTCATTGTTGATGGGTAATTGTGTAATGCAGCCTTAGATGGACTTTGTAAGATCAATGGTTGTTCATTTTGAGAAGGATTGGGAACTTGGGCCCAATTGGAGACGGTGGAAGACTATTGTGTAACCCCAGTCAGCTGGAGTTCAAGACTAGATACTGCGCCTCCACTTGGTTTTGCTACGTGCTTGATCAACACGCGATATCTAGATGAGTACGAAGAACACAATAACACTGTTTCTGCTGCACAAACACCTTGCAGCATGGCACCCACTACACCCAATAGACTCGAGCAACCGCGTGTTGGAGAAGAGAAAATCAATAAGGCCTACGTGCCAAGTGCTCCAACATCCTCAAACTCCGCACCAACACCAACAGCACAACAGTACAAAGGTACGACCCTACGGCGCTCTGGCATGCGAACGATCTCCGCCAGTGCTTTTTGTGTTATGGGCCGGCCGCCTGCTGCCCCAACCAATACTCCTGAAACCGACGACGACCCCTTTGCGCTATTGATATCATCGTCAAACGCTTCCAGGACCCAATTAATCACCCAAGATAGACCTCGTCTAGCATTTCGGGATTCACAAGTCGAGGATATGCAGGCGTATGTGGAAGATAGTGACAGCGATAACGGATCAACACTAGGAGATTTCGCTTCACCGCGGTCGACATCTCATGACACCATGGGCAGTCGGAAGGTGGAGTCTGAAGAGGAGCGAAATGATGATGGGAAGGGAAAAGTGGGGAGTGAAGGGGAGAACAACCGCGGGCGTTGAGTATTGCGCAACCGAAGAGGCTGTCATCAAGACTTTCCGCGCATGCCTGACATAATTCCATTTCAAAGAGAGGCAACATTGGAACGCCACCTTTCAAACGTGATTGCATCGAGGAAAAATGGGTGAGTGGCGCTTGGGTGGCAAACCGAAAGTTTCTGCCTTAATTCATTGCGTGCAGTCAATCCCTCAATGCTTCGTTCACTCTGGAGAAAGAATTGGAAATGCGCTGAGAGTGACCGAGGATGAAAGCAAGTGTCTTCGCAAAAACACCAACAGGTGCGTACCAAGCTATATGCAACCGTCCCTTTTATTGGTCCCCTAAGCCTAGACACGTTACTTCTTGCAACGGTAGGTTTTGTCTGGATCTCCGTGTGCCAAAATAATTGAGCTTCACAAGGAGCTTTTGCAATTGAAGTTCCCTGTTCTTCCACAAGTGACAGACAACCTTTCTCCAGCCCCGCTTCACCATTAACACAAGTCATTGTGCATTTCACTCTGCTAGATCGGCACTCTCACTCTCGTGAAGCAGCAGCAAAAGCATAAAACCCCTCTCACTTCCCTCGAAAACCATCCATCTTCTTTCATCATTCAACACATTCGTACCCAATTGACAACCTAGGTACGTTCCAACAGTGGGTCTGATACGCATATATATATAGCCTCTGGCTTCCTACTTAGAGAGTGCCGTCATCTTTCAACTTTCTACCTTCCTTGGAGCTGATGCTCAGTCCAAAATTTCACCAATGCAGTTGTATTCTCCTTAGTCATCATGACTTCTACACATCAAGCATTTTTAAGACCCAGACTTGTTCATCGCTGTTATCAATATCATATTCGCCATTGTTGAGCATCTCCGGCTTTGTTCCATTTGCTACTATATGCACGGGGAAATAAATGAGCGATGGGAACACCATGGCATCGCTCTAGTGAACTTGAATCCTTCGGTGAAGTTCAATAATAGCACATACTTCGAGTCCAAGGTCCCACAACGGCTCCTTCGCTCCCATGAGATCCCCAACGGCAATTCTTCTTTTCATGGACGGACTGGTAAATCTAACAACTAGAAAAACAGAACTATTGAAGATTTCCTTCACCTTCTTGAATCCCGACGAGCTGAAGATTCATATTGAGCTTATACCTTACAAAGTAAAGAATTACCCAATATCTATTGAGGTTGGACTTTGGGGAAAGGCGCCTGCTGCGATATAGGCTTTAGCTCCAAGGCTCAATAACCACGATCTTATACTTCTTGTTTTTCCAAACACTCCTGCGAGTTTAGTGGTCAGCTTGGGAAGAAGAGAGGTTATAATGCCAAAGCGATTTTCACACGACTATGAGCAGCACGGCTTCCTCGGTACCTTTAGTATGCGCTTCGGCCGAAGTCATTGATCTTACAATCAAAGAGGAAGATCCTTGGGCTTCTGATGTTGGTACCAATGCAGAGTCCTTCATGCACTTGTCTCCACTTTTCACTGTGACGACAGAGGAATTCCTGGAAGTAGCCGAAGTCCCAATGGTCAAAAGACCTAATCATTAACCAAGACTGTCTCTCCCTGTGGCTTTGAACTCCCCGAACTATGCTGGAAGGTCCTTGCGATCGTTAAGTTCAGACTGGACGGGTGGTGTACATTGGGTACGCAATTGATTGGTTAGTCAATCATCTTTAATAACTACGATATTTTCACTAATATTGACCTGACTACGCGGTCCTCTAGGCTGTTTTAGTAACAGGAAGCCAATGCAAGGTTGCACCAATATCAAGAGGCCGGTAAATTCATGAAAGATACTTCACAATAGACCAAAATGTTTACCCAGTCATAGATTCAGAGGATGACCTGGAAAAGAATTGCTGGGAAGAAATGTGGTGATGGGAAAAGAAGAGGACATACACCAGAAACTAAGTCCGAAGATGGAATAACCTCATTATGAACTTTAACGCAGAGCCAGAGGACGAAATTGACGAAGAGTACTCTATGATGGACGCTGAAGATCCTCCTGCCGACTTTACACCAGCCATATGCCCGCGCATCCTTGCTGCAATCAACCAAGCAAGGCTTCCAGGGCGATAAAGACGGCACGCGTATTTCTATGCCCAATCACTGGGTTAAATGCTTCACCAAGACAATCCCGAAAAATTTGACATCCCTAGTGCTATGTCAATAATGACGAAGAAGATGGAGATCGTTTCTGGCTACACAAGTGTCTTCTGACTTCTCTTACAATCTGTGAAAGCGATTTAACAGACCTCGGTGTTAACGCCAAACATCCTTACAGAGTTCTCGTATGTATGAGACGCCCGACCATGACGATGCTCCAGAGGAAGAAGTCTTGGTGTGCTCAGATGCCACGGGTGGACTGGTAAGACCAAACGGACCTACAAGAAGCGCTGGCTTGGTGTTGCTACAATGAGAGTTTGGCAATATCCTACCGCAACCATTTGAGCGACTAGCATACAAATGGGTGAACTCCCTACGGTTTCCGTCCGGACTGAAATCCTATTCGCAGACAGTCTTTAGTACTCGTGGCACGCAGGCTAACCGTGGTATTCAGAATTGATCACCAGTATCCAGCATTGCTTCGTTCTGGATCGGAAGGTCAGATTGCAAAAGGTAACTGCGGTTATAATGTCGTCGAACAAAGAAATATTGGCACGACTCTTGCATCAATATGAGAGGATCTTCCAAATGCTATCATAATCATGGTAAAGTTTCCGTCCGTGTCCAACGGTGCTGGAGCTGATAGGTTGTACTCTAGACTCAAGGCTACTCGACGCATGCTACTAAAGAATTCTTGAATCTAATGTATTGCCGTGTCGAGAATACTCCGTTTATATATTTCTCTGACCACGATACCTAAGGCCTAAATTTTCGTCAATCTAAAACATGGAACTATTGCATCACCATATGCTACCGATATCCTACGCTGTCCCGAGACAGGATGTTCTTGGTACCTCCCCAGCTACATCAATTGTAATTATTATCATGCTGATCTCTCCTAGGCCTCCAGTGACTCTGGTATCGGAGAGCACATCAGTGGGCCATTTCCCGGTGAAGAAGTTCTTCCCAGCCCGATGACATTTAAAGTCTGCCGGCTGAAAGGGGAACATAGAAAGGTAAACTACTCCGCCATTTGACTTGCACAGATCTTAGTGTTGATGAGCATTGTAAGGAAAAATATGCCCGCATGGCAGCAGATGATGCAAAATATGTTGTCTGCAACCAATACCTAAAAGCAGGCGAATACGTGGTTCTTCTTCCATGTGGGCATTAGGTACAACGAATGTGCTACCACCATTAGAAGACTAGTGGCTTCAAAGTCAAGTGCTATTACAGGTGCAATAAGAAACGCAAGAACTAGCGCTCATCGGACTTAATGAGCAAGGAGGTTTGTCTGGAAGTAGGCCTATTATAATTATCATGTCTAACCCACTATAGCATGATATTGAGGAAAACGAACTGACAGATATTGAAGAACTCCTCGAGAAGGACGAGCAGCTCACAAGTCTGCCACAACCGCTGGCCGTATCACGCGCACCGTCACCATCATCAAGTCACCCGGACGCCGATAGTGTCTACGATGGGGACATTGAAGACGGAAATCAACGACGTGAGATTCGAAGAGCGAGACGCCGGAGGAGGGTTCTTGAGCTGAAGTGCGAGCAGCCAGTAAATAATTGTCTCTCCGTACCTCAGCATCACTATTATCTTTAGCATTGCCTTAGATCCGAGCTTCCTTTCATCCTCATTTCCCAAATTGCACAAATATATATTGCGTGGACTGTCGCTTTCAGCATGGCTATTGTTCGGAAGTAAGCCAAAGCCTCAAGATATTCCAATTGTTGTTTTTTGAGTGACACCACCGGAGAGCTTAATACAGTCGATCCGCATGAACTCGCAGAAGTCTTCAAGGACTATTACTTCCCAAGCTCGTTCGAAAAGGTCTTTGATTTTGTTGTGCAATGTGCAGACATTGAGACCACAGATAAAGATCCCGATTGGCACTTTCACATGCAGAGTAAGCTCAGACCTCCACAGACAATCGACTTCAACCACCCATCGACCCCGCCTCCGCCTCTGGATACGAATGGACTTGGATAAGGATATGGAAGGAGAAATCTACCTCGAAAATTACTTTGGTGCAATTGTAAGAACCAAGCGAGAGGGGCAAATCAATACCTTAAGACGGGGATTTGGAGATAAGCTACCTCAACCGTTTCTCCGACCGAAGTACAAATGTATAGAGTGGCCACCATTTCCCCGCGGGCAAAAGGAGAGCCCCCAGCCATATGTCAACTTTGATGGCAAACACAAGATAATTCCGCGAAAATTCGACTATCCACATTTCAACAAGCGCGTTGATATAGTCTTTGCAGATAAGAATATACCCTGCGATGGTTGCTACGAGTAAGCCTCCCTTATTCTAAAATCAATAGGATAATTATCTAAGTCCTACCAAGCAAAAATGTACTCATGGCGACGATGACCCTGGCTGTGGTGCTGTACTCTGTAAAGCCTGCTAGAACTTTCTCAGGCCACTGCATAGTAAATCGAGACAACATGCCAGCGGCATTAAGCGAAAGGATGATATGGGGCGTCGGTAGTGGATGGGCTATGGTACCCTGCGCAGGTTCGCCAGCTCTTCCTTTCAGTGTTTACTGAGATTCATGGGTCGTTGGCCGGTGTTACCCATTTGGGTAGAACAACTGGAGACCAGGGCGATCTAGGCTGTGTAATGAACATAAACACAGTGGTCCTGGCCGTCTAACTCACTTACTCGAAAATATTAGCACACTTGATAGTAAGAGCATGTCATCACTCCAGAACCCTCGTTGGTCCGTCATCGACGAAGCAGGGGCTATGCTATCCCAAAATTTTGAACTACCTGTAAGTAACCTCTATCCGATCACAAGCTCGCAGAAAACGTGATTTCATTTTGCAATAGCGTATGACAGCCTGGGAACAATTTTTCGTCTTTTATCCTACAGAGAGATGCATCAACGGGTTGAATGATCGTCATTGAACGTTCAGATATTATTGACGATTATGTACTCGTGTCCAAGTCGGGCATCGGAAGACAAAGAAGTTGGTTACTTCGATCCCTCACATCCTTCCACCGACGACTCACCTATAGTCAACGAACACGGCTCGGTGTTTTACAGAGACGTCTATGTTTTCGTCGACCGGTTGGATGGTTTGGTCAGTTTCAAAGGAATCGTCAGGTCGTCCGACCCTCAGTCGATACCGCGATGACTGGCGTCCCTCGAATAGAGGGTCCACGGCTGCATGTCCTCCGGAGGATAACCGAGTTTGCTGGGCAGCAGCATCCAGATCTTCAGACAGATGAAAATATCAGGCAGCAACAATCTCATAACCTCCCATATGAGGTGGAGGAGGATCTATGATGTTTATCAAGCGGTTTTGCATCATGTACAGTGGTAGCAGTTCAGGCTGTTACATGAAGGAACTGAAGCTTCTTTACCCACACAACGGCGGGAATGATGCCTCCTGGGAGCCTTAGACCATATCGAAAGTGGATGAACAAGGTTCAGCCCTCGAAAAAGGCGCAGGTATATCATAACATCTTTGAATAAGTTCTATTTTTGCTGACTGTAATAGGTTCTCCTGCTACTATATTCCTTGGGGATGCGATCAACGTGTGTATAGACTGTGAAGGCTGGCAGGGTTTATATCCAAGCAAACCCTCTGAAATTGGTTATCGATTCTAGGTACTCGAAGACTGGACCGACTCACTGTGAAGGATGAGAGAAACACACAGCTGCACAGCTTCCATTTCCATGTGAGAGATACCATCTATAATGCTCTACTGGATACATGTAGGAAGATCTGTCTAGATCGATTTCGATACGGAAGACAATAAATATTGAGTTCTAATTCTATGCAGGCAGACAAAATCCCAACAGTTTCCAACACAGAATTAGGGGAATATGCGCAAAAGCCTAGAAAATTGGCATTTACGCAAATAGGCCTGTCTGGCTAAGTTCCACCATGGACATGTCCAAGCACTACTCCATAATAATTGCTGATACTTGCTTGCCATGGATGTCGACTACACAAAGATCCGTATAAATTCGTCGATGAGAAAGGCATCACGGATGACGAATTTTCAGACCGCGGGAAGGAAGACACGTATGCTCCAGTAGAGGTGTAGCCTTTGCTATAGCCCACTGTATTGTGTGGAAACTCTAGATACGGTGATTTGTGCGAATCGGGGGGAGTGGGGGGCGGAGTTAGTGGTGGTCTTTTCCAGTGAATATACTACTCGGCAACTATTGGAGCTGATTCTACGAACACCGCGACTAAGGCCTGTGTCAAGGTATCGGAAGTGAAAGACCAGCCGAACCAGTATCGATTGTTCGCAAGTAGCAGAGCGTTAAGCGCTACAGGTCATATTTGGAGAAATTTCTACTAAACAAAGAATTTGCTATATCAGAGCCAATGGTTCATCGTGCCGATGTCTCGCTCATCCTTCGAAAGATGCTATCACCTTTAGTTCTCCATTAGGTGCTATCGATACGTGTACTCCTAGATTTGGCCGTTCATGTTAAGGTCCCAGAAGCCGATTGAGCGATGTGGAACTATTATTTGGACAGCAACAAATTGCCTAAATCCACGGCCGCTGGACTTTAAATATATGAAGATTACTGCTATAAGACTGATGGGAAAGAAAATTTGACAAAGTCGAGAATCGAAAACCAGAATACGAGCCTAGATGACTATGGACTATTCAAGAGTGCATGAGGTTTTGCCAGCAATTACCTTGAATTGAGCTCTAAAGTCCATGACCATCTCTCAAATCCTAATCATGATTGCCTTTTCATGGCTGATCTCAAGCACGCATATCCCACGATTCCGTTACATCCAGATGATGATTCTAAGCCGTCCGCTGATACCTGCATTGGACCCTTTAATACAAAATTGGTACATCAAGATTGGTCGCACAACAAAGATCACGGTACACTTCCATGTCCAGGCTCGAAACGGCCAGAATGGCGGGTTCTCCGCAGATGGCATGGGCTTAGGCAAGGTAAGGCCTAAATTATTTCTCAATCAGGTTATCAATGCTGACTTAAGATAATTCTACAGATTATACAGGTGATAGGAGTTATTGTTTTTAAGAACATCCTTCACTACAACTACAATATTTCCAGAACGTGTTAGAATCTCGAATAAACCCTTGACAGATAGCATATATCGAGAAGAAGCGGGAGGTAGTCTGGAAGGCAGTGCTTTCTCGGAGTAAGAAGCGGCACATTATCCGAGCCAATACAAGGAGTTTGAGCTTCAAGCTATAATCTCGGGAGTGCTCTCCTTGTTACATGAAATTCTCTGCTAACCTCGAAATCTCCTCCGATCTAGCTGCAGGAATCAGTTCGTTCATCCGCACTCTTAGACTTCTACTCCTTTCCGCGCCTCTGTGGCCGGGAAGTCTATCGTGCCTGTAAAAAGTACTAGTTAACCCAGGCAACATTGTCTCCGTCGACGAGTGGCTGGGAACCGCCAGTAACATACAGTCCACCTGCTAAAACTGCTACAAAACCTCCCGGGAGATTAACCCTCATTTTTTATAGGATATGGATTGTCTAAACCCCACGGATACCGACTCTTCATGTCACTCGATTACTGACTATCTTATTCCTGACAGCACGATCTAGTGGTTATACTAGGGCGACGGAGAAGATACGGTGACACTTGGAGGACATTCAAGACCTGTGAGGGCTTCTTGACAACTAAATGGGTCCGAGAGCACGACGCGAGTGGAGAAGAAAAATCATCTTGTTTCATATATTAATGTTATTTCAGCTCCACTTCACAAAAGTTTTCTCACTCATATGTCTTGTTCATTAAAGTATCATATTAACTTGTCTGAAAGCAGAACTCCGAGCCGTCGGTCATCGATTTCTGAATATCGAAGACAGGGTCGAAAAGAGACTCAAGACCATTGTTGGTAATGTCGTCACGAGGGCTGCTGGCGGCCACGTACATCTCCTCTTCGCATTACAACATTGTTCATATGTTTTGAATATAACACCATGGTCGAAATACTTAACGTTGGTTAGCAGGACGCTGCGACTGAGAAGATAATCAGTACAGCATGGAGCCAGGTCCAAAGGCCAATTGTCTCTTCCTTACAGGTCCATTACGGGCATAGGGTGATAAAAGACGAACAAGAACTATATGACTATGTCGTAGGGCTAAAAGAGGATATTGGCAAGATGGCAACGAAAGATTATTTCTCGAAGTAGACAATCGAGCTGGCTCACCGACAGACAGCGAAATGCTGAGATGCACGATATCGCATCAGGACACCCTGCATCCTTCCCAGCCTTCAGTGTCACCTGTGTTCGTGGGGCAGCCCAGCTGCGTCGTCATGCTATCTGCTACCTCACCCTCCTCTACGCTTTAATATTTATCGCTTCGCTAGCCATCTGATGCAACTTCGGCGCAAAAAGACTATAGGTTGGTCTAACAAACCTAACTACCTAGAAATCTCGCCATCGTCTCGGGTGAACCTCCGCAAATGGTTTCATGTTATGGGAGACTCAGAGCACTTCAGTCGTGCCGATATTAAGAGTCGTGAGATCCCACCAAGTCCTTCTACCATGTTACCTATCAAGGGTACACAGAACTTATAACAACGACATTCATGGTCAAGGACAAGTAGTAATGCCAAGTCTCAGGACGGCAACCTCTTTTCTACTCTTATATGTACAGACTTTGACGGCTCTCTTGACCAACGTGCCCGCCGAACTATTGCGTACAATCTTTAAGGGACTGCCTTTTGTTCTTCTATTATGAACCGCATTATAGGGCTCCGTTGGAGAACGCAAAAGCAATTGTCCAGCAGCTCGAGGTAGAGGTGTTATTGATTATACGGCCCCCCAATCCAGACTCCAATCCGCGCCGCCCGTCTCCCCGCTAGAGTATGACCCTTTGGGGCATTTCGAGAGCGCCTCAGCCTTCGGGGCTTCGTCCCCCATTGTCCCTCCCACTGCCTCCCCAGCTCGTCGCCCGCAGGCCTCTTCGGATCCTCCGCCCCCACCATTCTCGCCTACCCCACCACCAACATCCTCTCCTCCTCGCGCCTCGTCCTCCTCGACCGACTCCCCCTCCCCGGACATACCCTTCCCGCCGGCCCCCACCTTCACCTCGACATATTTGGCCGCCTTGAGACAGGAGGCACCATGCGCCCCTCCCAGCCGCCCCCCTCCCAGCTCCAGTCTTTCTTCCCGGGTGCCAGCTCCGGGCTTGAGTCGGCTGAGACATCATCAGCTAGGAGAGCGAGACCTGTACACTGAACGTGGGCGGGAGGGAGGGCCCGCTTTTATCTTATTTCCTCAATATACACATAGAATACGCTAGCTATAACAGGGTGGGTGGGTGGGCAGAGGCCCGCTTTCACTTTCGAGTGCACTATAGTGATACCTACTTTTCAGAGCCAGAAACGAAATCCAATTCGGTATACACATGGAGTTTACTTAGGAAAGTGCTACGATTCAGCTTTCCGTGCACACTTGAAGATCTCAACTCATCCTTATTTTTGGCAGGAAAACAACTGCTGGTAGCAGGTGTTCTGGCGACGAGCCTGCTCGTTCACTGCTCGCAATCATCCCAGAGCGTTCAAGATGGTAACGGCTAGTCTATCGATATCCGGGTCGCTGAACTAGCCAGAGACAGGAGTTCGAAGCCGGAAAGGAAGCTGAGAAATGGAAGATTGGCTGAAGAGGCCAAGTAAGCCGAAGCAATAGCCAAAGCCGAAGATGCCAGGCTGAAGGCTTTCGAGCTAGCCAAGCAGGAACGAAATGAGGCGCAAGTTGCTCAATGGCATCAGCAGCTTGAGTATCATTCGGTACATCCCCAATTGGAACGATTGGCCTGTGATGATGGCACTACTCCTCTTCAGACAATAGCCAGTAATGAGGTCCTCGACAGTACAAGTCTCAATCTCGCTATAGCTGTGGCGCAAGTCAAACCAAATTTTATAACTTGAGTCCTACCTTCTCAACCATGGATCTGGCCTAAGGCTTGCGCCGATAGGCCAACAAAACAGTCACTGAAACGCTAAAACGAACCAACAGACTTCTTCAAAAGTTCAATGCCAATTCTTGTGACAGCACTGAGCTTCGAAGCTTCAGAATGTCAGTAGTCCGTCAGAAAGATATAGATGTCGCATTTCTGACGCAATACCGCCAGACCTTGAACGATATGACTTATAGAATAGCAGATGAAGTCCAGCGCGGTCATAAATCAGATAATCGGAAGATGCACTCCTTTTATCAGACGATAACACGACAGCAGTTATTCGCGTCCACTATACCATGGCTCGTCAAGTTCTGGAGCGAATATCATGCAAATAAGAAGGAGCGTTTGCTCGCCGCCAATTGTCCCCGGGTCATCTTAATGAGGACGGGAAATGGGTCTCAACGAACCTTTTTCGTACAAATGTACTCCGACGACATACACCTACAAAAGTTCCGTGCGCTCGACCGAATCATCAAGCGAGCCTTGAAGCACAGATCTAAGATTCCGCTGCTCTCGTAGAACATTGCAGTCGCCTCATTCGCTCCATCGCGTAGAAAGGTCTACGCCTGTTCAAGATGCTTTAAAAAACTATCGACGCCCTGCAAGTGGCTCGACATCCAGCAATTCAAGCTGTACCCTGATTACAAAGAGTTACTCCCTTACTCAAGCAAATCTGAAGCTTCATAAAGACGCTTACAAGGCTGCCCTAGAAGCCCCTGACGAAGCGTCTCAAGCTATAGTCCAAGCCATGGACCAGGTCTATTACTCTGCCGTTGACTAACGTCACAAGCGAGCTCCGTCATCCACGTCTTCAAAGAACTATTCAAAGCATAGATAGTCCAGGACCTTACATGTGACTTCACGGTTAGAAATGCTGCAACGGCAGCGAGGGTTTTTAGATGACCATTGCGCCACAATGCGACAAGGGATGCCTATAGCCCAGGAGGAACTTGTAATCTTGGAGTGGAAGTCTGCATGTAAGAGACTGTTATTCAAATATAAATCTTGAAGACCCGCATTCTGTCTCAATTGTTGATTTATGGACTTTCATCGTTGCTACCTCCTCCTATGGCAGGACTGCTACCATACTCGCTATGGGTAAGGACGGGTTTGGGGTAAACGAAGACCGGTTCAGAAAACTGGATACTGCAACCCCTGTTAAAATGTGTTCGATGACGGAACCAAATGGAAAGGTCGAATCAAATATCCGGATATGCTGCGCCAATGTGCACAGCTAGTATGTTGAAATCGACATGATCAATTGCAGAATTGTGGTCTCGAATACTGGTAGGCTTCACTGAGGAACAAAACAACTTCAACTAACGAGGATGGGTTCTGGCAAAACGGAAGCCTTACTACTTACTCTGCTCACTGCCATGCTCTAGAACAAGCGCATATTCAAAGGACGTTGTCAAGCTCCATACATTTAGCGACGCATCGAACCAATTGCCTTGGTGCAGTCATCAAGTCCAGTGACTGGCTTTGATACACGGATCTCCTGAGACGTCCACAGTCGTCGCCTACATACTTGCTCGACTCACTCGGAATGTGGACGAGAGACTCATGGTCTGCTCACCACGAATTGCTGTGGTGCAGGTTCTCGTCCAGTCTATGGCTGCGGAAGAAGACAACATAGAGTATCCGTACTGCGAGATCCCCTTTGTTCTCATCCTAGTCCAGAGCTGGGGATAAGCAATCGAAGTATGCCGAACAGGATGCCCTCCTCCTCTGGGCCATAGATAGCCCTGAATTATGCAAGTGATTTCTAGCAAAAGTCAAGTATGAGAGGCACGAAAACCGGGAACTTCAGTATCATTCCTTGTGACTTCCATCGCTATAGCTAACGAAAACCCGCAAGGGGGCTACGTGAGAGTAACTTGGGGCGGCCGAGGGGGGCCCGACTGTATACAGGTTCATCACTTAGTGTTGAGGGCTGCGGGATCGTATCGAAAGGACACCGAGGTGTAAGAGGCGTCGCATCTATGCGGCAAACCAAATTACTTTAATATTTCGTCGCACTTGCGCTAGGAATCTTACACGAAACCATGGACAGAAGAGGATGCTTGGTCTAGGTGGAACCTTCCCCGGATTTTTCTTGCGGGGATACTAACAATAAGGTGCTTGGGCTGTGTTCTCATGGCATGGGGATTTGGCCGTTGTGTGTTGAGCATCCTGAATGTTTCGAAGATCAAGAGCATTTTGAGAGCGAGGGTTTGTATGTGGCTTGGGAATTGGGCGGGGATCCTTCGGGGCGGGATTTAACCAGTAGTCGAGAACGCTCGCGAATTTCGGCCTGGCTTTTCTCTCGGAGACCTACAAGAAGCGGTACCTGCAAAGAAGCCATGAGGTAGCGGACAATGCTGTCAAGACTTCTGTTGTCACGCGGGCTGTAGCAAAGGCTATGGCCGTACAAGAACGTCCCAGCCGTGTTCCTGGAGTGAAAGTATCTTTCTGCCATTTCCATGGTCGATGACAAAAGCGACCGTGGAATTTATACAGATTGGATCGACGGGAGAAACGGTGTCGGCGATTGTAGGCAGTGTTTCTCGCAAGATAACATGCCTCCATGCTCACAAGCGGGTGCAATATTCTCGTTGGAACTCCCAAGAGTGTAGTAGACGTTGTTATAATAACGGAGCCAAGACCTTGTCACAGGGAAGCTCTCACTCGTGGTGTAGGATGAAGCCGACGAGCTCCTCTTGACGAGCTTCGCAGGCTAGATGCAGCAAATCCTCAATTTGGCGCTGGTTTTGGGATACTTAGATCATTGCTAAGAAAGCTCTATGTGAAATCCGACCCAAATCCCTAGCACGTCAAAATGATATGGATATTGATAAAAGATGGAACACAACTCGAGCCCGAAGTTGTGGATGTCCTTGGTCAACACTCTCGTGTAAGTCTTAAGGACCTTGAGAAGACTAAGGACCACATCAAGGACCTATATACATATGAAATAGCTTCTGGTGAAGAGCAATTTATAACCCAAGAAAGGTGATCTTGTGAAAATTCGAAAGTTGAACCAGGACGATCAGAATACTCACAAAATGGAGCCACGTTGGGAAAGCACGTACATCATCGACAGGGTATCAGCACACGGGAGGTCCGTGACGCTGGTTGATCGATGGATTGGTGAGTGAGACAGTGAGGGGTATTCTTGTACGTTGTGCCGTGCAACACATGTCTTACGAGGCGGTCTTTCAACTCATCGTAAGATGAAACACAGCGCTTCCCCATCTACTTTTACCTGTGTTGTGTGTCGTTCAATCTACAGCGAGCAAGCAAAACTCATCAATCACCGTAGACTCAAACACAGCATCTCGGAGAACCGGAGCAAGGAATCCTCGGAGGCTTTAGGGAGTAGTAGCAGCGGCAGCAAGGCTGGATCGACTGATCTCGAAGAGGTGGTGAACACCACTCGCGGAGAAATTCGACAACAGGGGAAGAACGAGGACCACACGCTCGAACGTTACGGTAAGCTAGAATCTGAGCTGTCGACATTCATCTGCCCTACGTTCTTGGATGACCAAGGATCAAAGGACAACTTTGATCATACATTTGGCATGCAGAACCAACTTTGTCCACGCAAACGACGAAACCGCGGAAAAGGATGACGAACGACTCAGCAGCACAGACAGGATTTTGCCAGGGGTTCTTTAAATAAAATTCTGCACTAATGGAAAATTCCACGAAGATTTGAGCTCGGGCATGATCAAAGGGAGGTATCACGTAAATGACACAAGTGTACGGGGAACGGGAAACCTTCGAAGTAGACAATGAGAACTGGAAGTCGATAAGGCAATTAAACAAGACCGAAGCCTCCCGCGAAAATTGTCATCACCTCAATTCATAAAATGAGTTTTTAAAGAGCCTAATACCATACCCTCAATGAAGAATTGATGATGATGGGACCATAGGTCTCGTCGCGCGGAAGCACAATTGTGCACACAACTTCTATTGCCAGGCGGCGTTTATTCTAAGGGAAGCGGACGCTGTCAAATTCTCCTGATTAGGCGCTGGTGTGAATCCAAGTAGCGTGTTACTACATTTATATTGACAGTTGATGATGACCTGACAGCAGTCTCGTACCTCGTACAAGATTCTGATTCCACGCGAGCGGATCTTATCCGCTCAAATTTCTCTTCTGACTGACTTCTCTCATTCTTTTATTCTCCGAATATCTTCACCAAACTGTCGGCTTGCAAATACCGGAGTTGCCGATTAATCCTCGCGTTCAACACATTTCTAGGGACCTGGTTCCTCTCACTCGCGAACCTCTGGAAGAACTTGACCCATTTGAACAAGTCACTATAAGCTTCGGGCAGAGTGAGGTGGCGGTCTGCTTGCGCTCTTCTCGTGCGATTACCATTTTGGTGATTGATACTCTTATTGAGCACGTGCTTAATCTTAAAATTCACAGGCTTCTTAATGCCTACTCGGTCGTTTTGCACACTATGATCAATAAGACTATTGATAATGCCAAATCTTTCATTGACAACATTGATAAAGCTGCACCTGAAGCGTGCATTGTGCAGTTTACGATGCAGCTGAACTACGAGATCAACTTTTATTGTGCCGAGACGGTGTTCAGAACGGCGCCATTCTTTATTTGGTATTTTCGCTTCTCGGAGCAAATGACATGCCTCTTTTCGTTGCAGCCTGATTAACAAACATTGATACTTACCGAAACAAACAATATCTACTTCCTCTGTTATTTCCTGTTCGCCATGTTCAAATTTTACTTTAATCTCTTTCACGTTGAATGTCCACCTTCACAAAATCATTCGAGATCCTTCTAACGGCAACACGGTGACAGAATTGTCACTGGTGTTTGCGGTATCAGTAACTTCACATCAATTTAGATCGAAGACCATCACTTCAACATGATGCCTCCTCCTGCTTCGTCTCCACATCTCTCTCGTCGAGATTATTCCTCACCAAATTCCTCCGCCGGGCCCCTGATTGGAGCCATCGTCGGCATAACCATAGGCGTATTCATTTTAACCCTCATCTGCTTCAAAACACTAAGATGTATAAAAGCAAATCCAGCATATGATCCCCGCGGTACGTCCATCTTATTTAGACTACCAACTTCAGATTCGATTTCTTCTAATTCTCACCCAGGCCGTGGAGGTCCGCGTCGCTCAAGAGGAATTAATACTGGTGGTCCCCGCGTGCCACACCACTACGAAGCACCTCCTCCGGGGTCGCTTGTTCTCCCACTTCCGACCTATGTACGTTGTTAGAGGTGATATAAGAAATCACCTCCCTCATACCATCATTTTCAGACGAAGAATTGGACGAGCTCATCGATGTGGTCCAAAACGAGAAATGCCGGCGCCTGCAAGATGAGGATAGCGGACTTTTTATCGGAAGCACAAGACGATCACCTTAGGCTTCTCGTATTCACTCTTCAAAGCGGATAGAACGGTAGTGGTGTTTGTACCTCATTTGTTGACTAGAGTAACCCTGAGAAGAGAATTGAACCTTTACTTGTTAAGCTCAGACAATATTGGCTGGCCACGTTAAAACATTTCGTACAGCACGCGCGAATATTTTTCATCACGGCAAGTATGGTGGCCAGCATATTATCCTAGATTAAACCTCTCAGATGAAAGATCATGAGCGCTAGTTATCGCCCATTTGTTCCGTGAAATCTCATCAGTCTCCATCAATAGCAACTGGTGTCCAGAGTCTCTCAAAATCAGAAGAGAAGCTGCCGCAAGAGGACCGTGGGGATTGTTTTCTACTAATTCTTACCCTGAGGCTAAACAATGTCTCCGACTCTACCATCGCCGAAATTGGGACAAATCAATAATGAGGACTCTTCTGGTGGGGTCAGGCAGACGGTCAATGCGACAGCCAGATTTTACTCAGCGCAGAAAGCCTCGTGCTTCGGTGCATTGATTGAACAGGGCACGGAGGGATAGGACACGGAGTGACAGAAATCAGAAGCATGTTACATGTTTGCAGCACCAAGGAAGAAAAAAAAGGCCGGGTCCAACCCTTTGCTGTCAGCATCGTGCAATTTCCTGACATGGTAATACAAAGTACACCTATGTAAAACATGGTTGATCAAACACAGAACGATGAAAATGTGCCTGTCTTTCCAAGAGCGGAACTTCTAGAGAATTTCTTGAGGACATTCCAAGAACAGTGTCTTCTTGCTGCTGGCTTAGACAAGCCACTCCTTTTGATGATATTTAGGCATAGAGACCCGAAGACTTACGGGGTGCCGATCGGAGGTGGGTGAGCGCCACCACTGAAGAAAGCAATGATAGCACAAAAAATTTCCCGTCGACAAACACATGATACACCGGTTGGTTGAATCAATCTCCATGAAACGATTCTTGATACAAGGAGGTGAGGAGCAGGCGTGGGGTGCAAAAGACAAAGCAAGAACACTCCGCGAGGAGGAAAAGGCTCTAGAGATCAAGAACAGAGTTCTAGCAGGTGTCACACTCTCAGCAACACTTCCACTATGACGCTACTTTAAAGATAATCCCAAGAAAACACGATTGCCCACATTGCATGTGGAAATTGATGGTTCGAAGTATTGATGAATTTTTTCATAGAAATGCTGACAACTATTGAATCGCGTTACAGTGCCAGGAAGGCGAAAGATAGTTCGCTGTTCTGAGGATCAATGTTTGAAAAATTCGACACGACTTTTTGGACCAAATAAGGCTTCGAGACCACTTCGCCTACCACACTGAACGTTAGAGTCAAGAAAAACAGTTGAGGCTCGCACATCTGAGGCCTACCCCGGAACGCCGACTACCTTTCAGTGGTCGCTAATTTACAACTTCCCTAGGCTCTTCTTCAATATTGACGTCTTCGGTTCATATACCGAAGCAAATGAGCTTCGTGAACTACTTGACTGTGGAGAATTCGATATCCCCTCCAACGCGAAGTCTAAGTACGGTACCGACATGCTATGGTCAATACCAAGTCCATTAACGCTCTGTGACTGAGAGATTCTTTCAACTAGGGCGATGTATCTAAAAAACCTGATGACTGAACGATAAGTGGCATATTTCAAATGCAGGAGATGCTGACATCAATGCCAATACATAAGGGCGGTATGAGAATAAAATGTCCAAACGCAAATAATCTGGTTAGCCTGGACCCGCTAGAACTCTTCTTTCGTCAGCAAACATTACTACCAGACTTCTTCTCGGCCAAGGTGATGGGGCAAAGAGGAATTGTTCGAACCGGAGAACGGTATGATGATGTTTGGCGAAACAGGAAATATATTAGCAAAATCAAGCCGTCATTTGCATGTGAAATTCTCATTTCCAGATCCAAACCTCTTAATAGTTTTTACTACAAGGAGGATAAATATCTGTATCTGAGGTGTCTCACTATGCCATAGCTGTGGAGCACGATGTCAGGCTCAAATCAGGATACTGGCAGCCAATTCGATGACGAGCGGACGTTAGAACCCAACAATGCTAGCAGTCGGACAGGTTCAGGTTCACCTACCCTAAAAGCGCAAAATTAAACGGCCGACTTGCGGCTTTTGTAACGATGAGCTCGAGCTTATGGCACGGTGCTGCTGTGCACCGCAATATGTATAAAGCCCTGACAAGCTTCGATCAAATTTCGCTTCCCTGGGGCTTCGGGACAGATCTAGACGATGTAATGTATTCCCAGTTACGCTGGGCCCGCATGGAAGCAGGTTTGACGTCACTGCTGCCCTGGGAGGGCTTCAATTTTTAGACAGAGGAATGAACCTAACAATCAATGGGAAAGTTAAAATCATCTGCTCATATACCATGGCCCTTACAGGGGACATGCTCCAACAGAAAAAAAATGCTGGCTTCAAGGAACAAAGTTTTCCGATAATTCCCCCTTTAATGCCCTCGCTGTGGGTGCCTACGGAATAGTAGAAGCAGCTCACAAAGGTTGGACAAGCAGCATTTACCAAGGATACTGGGATTCGCATGGAGTCACCCCCGGTAGCTAAGCTGTGTCCGGCATTGGACCTAATCCAATCGCGTGCATATGATGCACCGCATTCCGAATGGCGAGGCTCAGTGATGGACAACAACAACCTGGTACTTCGGTCAGCTAGACAATCGCTTACTGGCCCTGCACGAGTACCCCGGCCATGATGTACTCTATGCATCCCCTTCCCCGCACAAGCATGGCACAAATATCATGACAACTTGGGGATTTCACTCTTCCTGCCAATCCACCTTCGCGCCACCTACAACTGAGCCTGAGCTGGATCCGAAAAATTGCGACGGACGCGGTGACAGCAGCAGCAGGAGCATGAGCAGCAAATAGCTTCCTGCCTCCCAACCTCAAGACATAGAGATGGGAGGCCAAGCCTCAGCACCGGCCCCTCGAATCGAACACGACGGAGCATTCGCTGCATTGTCGACTGACAGCTTTAGGAACTATTGCAACTGAAGCAGATGGTGTTTGTTGTCTTGTGGTTGGTAATCAGATTGGGAAACTTTCTTGGATGGTCTTACTCATCCTTGGGTAATCATTGCATTTACTTCGTTAAGAATATAGGAGACAAGTTGCTATCTTTCCCTTTGGTTTTGATTGCGCCTTGTAACTCGATTCAAATAGAAAACACCCACAGAAGCTAAAAAAATTTGTTCATAAGATTAGATAGGACAGTCGGAGAGAATAAGGTTTGTTTTTTACACACTTCATACTCCATCTGTGCCTTTACTTGGTCGTTTCGGCCTCGTGAAGCAGCTCGCGCTGCACCACTCAAGTTATTACTTCGATCAAAACTTTGTGTGGGACGACTTGCACAACCACAACGAAAAACAATAAGACTGTTTTCATCACCAGACCGCGAAAGTCGGTCTAATCGAAGAGACTGTATTTTCCCATGTTCATGGAACTATTGACAACCTGAAGGAATTCCTTACTTCCAGAACCACCTCCAGTACCACATTACGATGCAGTACCACAGGCAGTAGGTGCCTTGAACCACGACAATAACACCGACAACGATTGGGACTCAATGCGTACTCAGTACGATGGAGTTCCCGTACCTTCAAGGTCAGACATCGACGAGTAAAAAGATGACATCGTGGTATAACAAAAGCACGGAACAGAAAACATGAAAGTTCCCGACCCCGATTCTGAGACGGAAGGTAATATATAGGTGCTTCTCGAGGGCCACGATGACGTTTTCTTTCTCCCACGCTATCCACAGCTCACCAAGGAAGCACCTTAGCAGCTAGAAGTGCTCCCAGACTCTGCCTAGGATCTTACCGTGAGCTTCGAGCGCGAGCGTGCATTGGCCGCACCCATTTCTGTCCTGACCTGGATCTGCACATCTATTGAGCTATCGCAGACACTCTGTGCCAGATGCCGCAGCAAAAGTTGACTCGACGTCCTACAACATTGGTAAAGGAACTAAGAGTCCTTCTAAACATCACGTTGAGTCACAGCAAGCAAAGCACGCTGGACATGGTGAAAGATATTATCGGAGCTCTTCACGAGAAAGACAACAAAGAAGATACCACAGCTCAAGTGCTCGTCAACGGCAGAAATCAATGGTGCATATCTGATGAGGATCAGTGCTCTCAAAAAATGCGTGCGAGATGGTGGTTGGCGCAATACCTGGACACTTACGCTACCCAATGTGAGGCCATCGCGTAAGTTGATCGTATGCTCTCGGGGAAGCTGGGAGTTTAACATTGGCTTGTGCTGAGCGCGTGCATCAGCACCTATTTGGATATGCTGCGCATACACGCAACGTAAGTTCAGGGTATTGGGACCGTGACCTTGCTCAATACAAGAAGCCGTGAAAGCACCCTTTAAGAACAAGTGGCTTCAGGAAAACTGGGGTAATGAAGATTTTGATAAGCCCAGATATTATCAAAGATCTGGACATAAGACCTCCTTGTACCTGAAGTCTTACCGGAAAAGGCACTTGCTACTTCTAGGCTTTCCAATCCAGACATACTCTATGGAATTGACAAGCCTGTGTGCAGTCTCGAGGACCAGGAATCCGTCAGTCCAACTTCACAATCCTCACATACCGTGGTTGGAGAAAATTGGAAGGCTAAAAAAGGTACCTGTATGATGAGGAAGCCCGGGCACATAAAGCCTTTCGTCGGACCATATCGCATCAAATGGAATTGGGCGCAAGCTATGGTTGTATCCCCTTGTATGGAGCAACATAACGGAATGTGCCCTGGTCATTAATAGACTTGATAAATGTTTGATGGACGTCTATGAGCAGAGCAGGGACATTGTGGAAGATTGAGGAATCTTACTGGACCTTTCCGGGGAGCCAACCTATAATATCGAGAGCGAGGTAAAGAAATGGGCTACAAGAACATCAGCAGTGGACTTTCTCTACTATGAGCCCGCCAAAGAAAAAGCTAAGAAGCCTCTGAAGGCAGACGATGGAAACAATAAAGACGACGATAACTTTGCGACTCTTACCTGCAACCCCACGACTATCAAGGAAGGAAACTATAAAGCTCATGAGGGAGACGCAGTAGCTGATGCAGCACTAGGAAATTGACTCTAGAATTTTTCGAAGACACTCTGAAGGACGCCAACTTCGTAATCGCGACTTGTTCCAATGCCTGCTGATGAGACATTGCAAAGATACACTCAAAGAGCCAAGGCAATTAGCGTTGTTCCCTGTCTAGAAACGAGATACTAGATTGGCAAGAGTCGCAGAGGCGGTAGGATCAATAGGCAATCCAGGCCCCTTCATCAGTTGAATTAGATGGAGCTCTTGAGTGATACCAAGAATACCATCAAGAGCAGTCCTAGCTTCTGAAGGATGATGCATAAAGACGCGTACAAAGTGTCTTTGGAAGGTCAGGCCCCAGCAGAAGCTGCTCGGGCCGTTGTACGAGCAATGGATCAGGTGTACTACTCAGCTGCGTTCTACCTCAAGGCACGCTCCTCAGAGGAGTATGATGAATTTCTCCAACGCATCACACAGGCGTTGGCTAATCTTTCATCGCTAAATAATGTTGTCTTTATTCCTTATATTGGTATTACGATGGCTTGAACATCCTTGAAGCGGGATATTCTAATATTACAGACTGTACTCTCGGTTTCGACGACATCCTGAGGGAGGAAAGCATTCGAGAAGCTTAGACCCGAATCCAGGAATATAGCTTAGCTGATGAAGAAACACAATTGTGGTTAAATAAAGACAAAATAGCCGAAGCCATGCAAGAAAGGCCTCAGTCAAAGAAAGAGCCCGCAGAGGCAAAACTGGAGTCTGCAAAGTCGAGTGCAAAATTGGCAGTCTTCCGATCAGAATTGCAACGAGTCAAAAATAAGCGCAAGCAGCTGGAGCGCGAGATACAGTCTGAACGTGCGAAGATCGTCTACCAAGGGGGCCAAAAGAGTCAATGTCGACGAAGTGGGTATTGTCACAGTATATAGGGGGCGGATAATTGGACTGGCCCTCGTGGGCATGGCGCGAGACACAACCTTGACGATGCACCATTTCCTCCGTCGGATGAAGAGAAAAATAGAGACTTCCGGCTTCCCACAGATCTGGAAACGAAGTGTTTAGAATATGGAGACCAAGCTCCCTGACGCCCTTCAGACGGCTGAAGATGAAATCAAATCAGTGCTTGACCGTGTGGATGGGACCACGTAGACACCCGGGGGATTTCCAGTATGGTGAGGTATCGCCCTGGAGCCTGAGCCCGGACGTTAAGCCCATGCTTATCAGATGGTCCAGGCGGTGATGAGACTGAAGCAAGCGGGTGGAAAGTCGAATTGAAAAAGCTAGGGACAGTGGTGACGGGATCGACTCGGCACCAGCCAAATCCTGCCTGAGCAACAACGCTCTCGTCTCCTGGATACCTTCTTTTTTAATACTCGCGCTCACAACCACTGTCTGCTTTCAAGCGTCGCACTCGTAACCACTGTCTCCTACCAAGTACCCTGTCTCCTATTCAATATCTCTCTCATCATCATCCATACCTAACAATCACATCATGTCTGGCACTGGCAAGATCCCTAGCCGAAAAGCTCGTCTAAGACAAGCAGAAGAGGACTCCGAGAAGCTGGAGGACCAGTTTGGTAAGGCTGGTTATATATACGATGACGTTCGGGAAGTCTTTGATAAGGACGAAGTGTCTATGAGAGATTGTCAATTACCAGAAGCCATTAACAAGATGTCGGCGGAGACTATAGAATTCAAAGAGCAACGAAAAGCTTTCTCAGCTGACTTAGGAACCCTCAATGAAGAAGGTATAGAGCTTGAAGAAGAGATGCATCTAATAACAATGAAGTTGCAGAGTACTCAGCTCACGAACGAGGAGCCTGAACAATTGAGCTTCCAGGCATGGAGAAACGTCGAAGCTTTGTCGGAGCTTGAAACTGCAGGGATTAGTCAATGCCACCGAGCCACAGGCTGGCTATACAGAGACATTTGTGAATATACGCACAGAGGTGTCGATGGCGTTGCGTCCGGCCGAAATTGGGGCAGAGCAGATTGGGCGCTGGGCTATGGAATTGACAAGAGCCATACGGGTGCTATTCTCCTTATTGTAGAAGCAAAAGCTTACGAGTCTGTGTTGCTAACGCTCGAGCGATACTCCCAACACGTGTCCAGATGTAATATGACCTGCCCGCCCCAGACATTGACATAACGAACACATCAGTATGGAAGACACGGAGAGCCCCATGGTGAAATCACGGGAACGGAACACCCGTTGCCTGTTACCATCCGCACTGACGAGGGCAAAGTATATCGAATCAGTCCCACTATGAATAACATCAATGAAGACGACTCATTCTGGAGCGTACTATCAGAAGAGGTAGCAGGCTTGAAGATAGCCGTCGGAACGGAAACATATGGGACATTGATGGACAGCGCAAAAGGAAGCCCTCTTGTTAAGCGAGCAGCACGCCTATACCCGCAGCTACTCACCTTAGCAGGACATCCAAAGTATACCAAAGTCCTCTTGGCAAGACAATGGTCCGGAAGTCGACTTTGCTGCCACACCTTTACACAGAACTTGAAAACAAATGGTCACTGAGTTTTGCTGATCAGGCCAAACTCATAGTGGGAGAAGATTCGATGAACCACTTTCTAGAGAAGATGATATACACCTGTATCAAACATCAGCAGACGGTTGTATTAGAGTCAGCGATAGCTAAAGGAGCATTGATGATAACTTATGATATTGAAAGACACTCCCATCCATATCATGCATGTTCCCGTATTGATGTTGTTCTCCCTAACAACAATTGTTTTGTAGACCCGCCCGAAGCCAGATGAGGAGGCTTTCGCATCTCATTCCCAAGCGTAGTTTCCACTGTAGGGTTTGTGTTGCCTTAGTAGAGCCAGAATTCTAAAACCAGGGAGGAGACATTGTGTCCCATTATTGTTGGTAGCACTCAAGCCTGGCTCCAACAACCTTTGAGTCATCTGTGTGAGGAAGTCAAAGCTTCGCCCACGGTGGTAGATACTGAGGCTTGAAAAGAGGAGAATCATAAGTCACGCCCTGCAATGACTCTCAAAAGGCGCGAGCAGCAGGCAAACCATGTTAAGAACTCCAAGCTGCCCCTTGTAGTACGATCATCCTGGCCCAACTGTGGCCAACGCGAGACTCCACCTCGTAATCAACAAATGAGAAAGTGATTCCTTGGATGTATTCCTCGACTTTGCTGGAAATTTACTGCTCACCGTCCGAGGAGCCCTCTTCATTCCCTTATGGGACGGCAGTAACGTTCACTATCCCCCGGTACAACCAACACGAAGTGGGAATGTCATACATCCGATCGCCTGGACAGATCAACCGTTTTATGGTGGTATATGCATGATTGGGACTGTTACGCGAGTGTCTTCCTTCCTGTTGAGCTTGTGATAGTGCTGTATGATTCTGCTGCTGTCACAATGGATGGCCACCACCAATAAGAACGAAGAGGACGTGAGCGAAGAGTTGAAGGGAGGCAGACAGAAGACGAGAAGCATGAAAACGTTCCTGTCGCTCCCAGGTCCCGAGCAAGCGCAAGGACATGGCAGGTATTAATCTCGCGGCAGTCTGGTGGCAAGCAGCCAGCGTTCGAATGAGCCTGGAATGAACAGTGGAGACTCTACATCGTGGATTTCGTGCAAATGATTTTGAGACAGGACGTTCATAAAGACCGAAGATCTGCCACGGGCCAAGCGACGCGTAGAGGAACAATCTGGGTGGCGAAACGTAGTCAATGGTAGGAATGACCTGCCACAAGGCACAGCACGAGGATGAAGCGATGGAGGACAGCTTCAGGAGATGGCAGAAACAATCACCACAAGGAAGACAGAGGAGGTGAGGGATAGTGGGGGACCGGCTACAGCACGTTCGGCGAGGAGCAATCGGACTCGTCCCCCTTCGCAGCCAACATCTTAGAAAGCGGCCTGTAGGGAGGCTGAATGTTTAGGATTCACGATGTCGACTTCATGGACTAGAAGAGAGCAATTCTGGGCTCACCAACAGCCATCATAGAATATAGCTCAGCAATGCGAAAGATTCGGAAGGGGTCCTAGAAATGATCGTCAAGGGCCTAGTATACTGGTTTGATGAGAGTAGCCAACACTGTCCGATGTGCAGAATAAACAGAGCATGGAGGATCGAAATCGAAGGCATTGTAATAACCCTTCAGAGGCATGAGATCTATCAGCATATGTATGATTTATTTGCTTAGGAGGTCTCATATCCAGTCTGCCTACCGGTTCATGCAGACTTTATCCGCTGGGCTTGTCGTTGTCTCAATGATCAGGCTAGGTGGCATTCGTACCAGTGAAAGAGCCAGGCAACTGGTGGCTAATCAGATTTGCTCGAGCCAGTCGGTTATGTATTCATAAGCTATGGTCTATTGTCTATGTGTCGCTCTTGCATTGTTTGCCCTCCCTATGTATTGTTAGCAGCATGTACCAGCCATTCACAACTAATAGCAACAAGCTCTTTATACATTGCACCAGCAAGGTCTCGCTATAACCTCCCGGGCATGCTTACCGCTCAAGCTATGACAATGATTTAATAACTGACAAGGCTCAGTTCCCAATCGTGCAAGCCTAACTTATGACCCCAAGCCATCTGGAGGCTGATGGAACCTCTTCCTATCCTTACGCCATACACCTTCCGAATTTGGCGTTACTGTACCACTCTCGCATGCTTGGCTGGCGGGTGAGTTGCCGTCCTCGTCATGCAATCGAGACCCAGTCTGTGAGGGCGGTGTGGATGGACGGAGCTGGTTCTCTTTCTTTTTCTCGTCTTTCTTCTTCACGTCTCCAGACCCGGAAGCAGCTTTGCTGTAATCCGAAGCTTGCTTCTTCTTCTCGTCGGAAGGATCTCCGCCGGGATACATGGAGGATTTCCCTTCTTTCGAAGTCATCTTTAGCGGAACTGTGAAAGCTGGGAAGACCAGTTCAGCAAGAAGACATTGGTCAGTTGAGTGGTGCGAGATAACCTACTTCGATTTCGAAGTAGTAGTTGGGATGATCTTGTTGTAGACAGACAATGGATCGGTCAGTCATAAACCTGAGGTGAGGCCGCTTTATCGTAGAAGGCGTTAGCTTAGGGATGGTGAACATAGCCGTGACTTACTCTAACACGGAACGGTGCTACCTCGAATAGGTTGACGTTCTCTACTGGCTGGGATATTGTCCTCGTGTGGTCTGTGATGGTAGATGTGTGCCTGGCGAACGATGACGTTTACCTCAAAAGAGGAAAGAGGTGTGACCAAGATAAAAGTGCCTCGCTCAGCGGTGAAACACTACTGGCTTAGCCCCTCAGTAGATGAGTTTCTTGCGGGCGTCCAAAGATATAGAAAGCCCATTAGTATTTCGGAAGCACCAAAGAGAGATTAGTTGTCCCGGGGTGCTTTAAGAGACAGCCATTGCCAACAGAGTCACGCTAGACTGGCCGTTTGCGGTGTGCACCTAACCAATGAGAATGATTCGTCGTGAAAGACCCGAGAAGCTGGTCATGCAATGCATGAAGATCGCAGAGATTGCCTACAAACAATTCCAGGTGTTTCGTCAGGCATTGTAGGAAGAGCTCGCGTGTCCGACTTCGATTGGTGGGGAGAAGGAATGCGGAGAAGGCTCCTGCAGGTACAACGCTCACCAGCTAAGGTAGGTAAGTATGGCTGGCAGACCATCTTCGCTGTTCGCAGACCGATGGCTTGGCCTATGCTAGATGATCGTCTACACGTAACTCAGCGACTCTCTGGTCGACTTATTGCATGATGAACTGCTGATCTTGTTCCGATCATTCCTTCGTCCCATCAGCGGTATTGTGCTGTACACAGAGTCGGGTCCGTCCTCCAACCCATGGCTGAAGCTATTCCTTCCCAGGAAGATGTGAATGTGGAGGATGGTCATACGTGCACGGAGGACGATAATATGTGTCCAGACTTCCATATTTCCATACCTCCTTACCTCAATACGGAGTATCTTATGCATGTCAACAGCGCCCAGGCTCCGCATCCTTGTCGACTCCACAGCGGAAGCTAGTGGGAAATCGTCATGCTACCGCGCAATTCCTCGCTCCTAGGCAAGTGCGGTCGAGGTTTGTCATCAACCTCATTAAGGCCTCTCGTCATTTGCACCTCATGCTTTCCACCATGTCTACCTCACCTGCAGCCTTCTTGACCGTTCATTATCGTTCGACAACATTCTCACCAGCCCGGCTGAGAGCTAAGAGCGCGGGTCGTGACACTCAACCCGATCCTTTAGTCGCCAGCGAGTCTCCGATAATATTCAATCGTGATGGTGTATCACCTAGAATTACTATTCGAGCACTAGACCTGTGCCCACGCCGATTGGCCTCCTAGGGGTGCCTGAACGCTGAGGAATCCCGAGCATCTGACAGTCGTTATTACGCAATCGCGCATTGGACATAACTTCCTCCCTCAAAAGGCCACCCCTTCGGCTTTCCACATCCTACCTCGCAGCCAGCAGGAATGGGGCTTTTGTAAGCCCGTCTAGGGGGGGAATATCTTTTAGTACAGGGTAGCTAACTGATACTCTCCGCCAGAGCCCTCGGAACCCCATTGGAGTGGCCAGAAGCCAAGAAAAATGCAAACCATGTTCGAGAGTGGGGCATTGAGGTGCGTCAGCCTCTCCACGGGAATATACACGTCACATCGCTCACGATAACGGCAGCAATTACTTGCAATATGGAGGCGCGCAAAAGGCAAAGAAAGGGACGCCCTTAGGTGGGGTGACGAGGTGCGTCATGACCACCTTACATTGGCAACAACGCGGCTCATAGACACCAGATCGAGTATCTAGTCGTTGCATTTGATGAGGAGAAGCGAAATGTCAGACTATCACTGCGACAAGCGGACATACTTAGAGATTTGGCGCAGGATGCTGCCTTGCGAGAGCAAGGTGGTTGTGTTCCTGAGCTTCAAACCGTTATACAGTACGCTCACCGTGTCATTGACAAAGGAATCACGGATGACTGATCAATTCCAGCGATGGCGATGCCATACCAGTCTTTCATCCTGAATTCGGGCGTTTCATGCTAGAGGCAACTCCAGGTAAACCATGGGGAATTGGATTTAAGGATCTTCTAGACGTGGAGCCAAATATGAAATCGCGGTTGGTCAATACTACCTTTTTCAGCATTCCCTACTTTAAATCAAGGCTGACGCCTCTAAAGGAGAGTAATAGCCAAGGACCACATGAAGTCAAATGAGTATCCCATTACACTCACCACCTTCCCTCGCTTGGGCACAAAAGACGATTTCATCACTCCCTATTTTCCTCCCTCAGGTGATAGGCTACGCTCGCAGTTTCTTCCGGACGAGATCGCAAATCCTCATATCCGCTTTCCTACACTTGCTGCGAACATTCGATCACGGCGGGGCCGCAAGGTTGAGATCAATGTCCCGATTTTCAAGGACAAAAACACTCCAAGACCGTTCATGGACCCTACAATTGACTTCAATCTACACAAATGGCCTGAGGACGATGATGTCCGTAATGGAGCCGCAAAGCCTGATCACATATATATGGACGCAATGGCATTCGGAATGGGCAGCTGCTGTTTGCAAATCACCTTCCAGGCAAAAAATATTACAGAAGGCAGGCGGCTTTATGATCAGCTTAGCCCATTGGGTCCTATAATGCTTGCTCTGACTGCTGCAACGCCAATTTACAAAGGTTTCCTTGCGGATACAGACGTGCGGTGGAATCAGATCAGCAGGGCAGTGGATGATCGAACCCCGGAAGAACTTGGCGAAGTTGTACGTTACCTCGACTCCACACAACGCAAGCATTCTAACATGATGTGAACAGCCTCTGAAGAATGATCGATGGCGGATACCCAAATCACGTTACGCCTCAAACTCCACCTACATTTCTCAAGATCCTCAACTACGGAAAGAGTACATGGACCCAGATCTGGTGGTGGATCAAGACTTAAAGCAGCGTCTCATGGACGGTGGAATGGATGATCTGCTAGCAACTCACTTCGCTCACCTCTTCATCCGAGACCCTCTTGTCATCTTCGCTGAAGACCTCAAAGAGCTCGACCTCACCAAGACCGACCACTTCGAAAACCTCCAATCGACAAATTGGCAACACATTCGCTTCAAACCTCCACCACCCGACAAAGACACCGGCTGGCGTGTCGAGTTCCGCCCTATGGAAATCCAAATCACAGACTTCGAAAACGCCGCTTTCGCAATCTTCATCGTCCTCATCACTCGCGCCATCCTCTCCTTCGACCTAAACTTCTACATCCCCATCCCCCTCACCACACAAAACATGGAAACCGCCCACGCCCGCAACGCCGTCCTCGACCACAAATTCCATTTCAGAAACGATCCACTCCCCGTCCGCCCCGTCAAAATCAACGGCGCCTCCGGCACCACCACACCAGCCGGCCAACCATCTCGACCACCCACCCCTACCGGCCTCGTCTCAGACGAACACTCCCTCATGACCATCAACGAGATCATAAACGGCCAATCCCAATCCAAACCAGGCTTCCCCGGCCTCATCCCACTCGTAGAATCCTACCTCAACAGCGTCAACGTCGATGTCGAAACCCGCTGCGAACTAGCCCGCTACCTTGATCTGATTGGAAAACGGGCTTCAGGCCAGTTGTGGACGGGTGCGAAATGGATAAGGCATTTTGTAAGGGAGCATAAAGATTATAGAGAAGATAGTGTGGTTAGTGAGGGGATTAATTACGACCTCATCAAGGCGGTGGAGGAGATTACGGAGCGGGAGGGGAGGAGTGGGGTTGGGAGGGAGATGTTTAGGGCTAGGTGATTGGGTGGGAGAGTGTTGGGGAAGGGGGAGAGTGAGGATTTTCGATTTGGGAATGATCGCTCGAGTATATGAGAGTACGCCATCGCTATGGTCTGTTGATAGATTAGAGAGTTGCATCGCACTATACTACATCACACTACACTACACTACGCTACACTACATTACACTACACCTTTTCAACTCCTGTAATCAATCCACCATCTGGCCCGGAGAAGTACTGGGGAGGAGATGTTGATGGCGAAGTAGGTGATTAAGTAGGAGATGTTGGGAAGGTAGGTTAGGTGATTGAGTGGAAGATTGGGTTGAGAAGCTATGAGGGATGACTGAGCTTATAAGGTTGTATATGATGTGTGTCTGTTGATAGATCAGAGTACTGCACCATTTTCATCTTCTATGACTTAGTCAATGCACAACTCAGCTTCTGAGGAAGCATATTCCCAGCACGCAAGAATCGCTGCTCCAATTCCCCTACCTACTGTTACATTGAAAACTACTGCACATCTACGTAAGGGTAAAATAACGGCCAAGATTCACTCATTCACAGTTGTCCATAGGATTGAGGATATAATATCCTAATCATAGCATTCATCTCATAGTTGGGTAGAATCTACTGTCTAAGCTCTCTGCTCAGTCTAATAAACCAACCACTTTCTCATCACAACTCATCCCTCTTCCTCATCCCCTTCCCCCCTCCCTGACTCCTAAGTCTATAAACCACCACCCCATGCGCCGGCACCGTTGCCTGCACCATCCCCCCAGGCATCAACTCCGCCATCTTAACCCCAAACAACGCAGTCTCATTCGCCGCCAATCCATCCGCATAACTCATCGCCGTCGCATTATACGTCTGCACGGGCATCGTGCTGGTAGAATTACTCATACTAGTAGCGTTGGTGGGGAGGGTATAGTTCCCCATTATGATGGCTTGGGCGGTGGTGTTGCTCATGCGGTTGGCCCAGAGGTCGTAGATGTCCCAGGTTTGGGAGATTTGGGGCACGGGGGCGTTGGAGCCGGTGGTTAGGAGGTCGATGAAGATGTCGGACATGCTTGCTGATAGCGTGGTGGGGGAGGAGGCACCGTTAACGAAAGCGGCAACGTAGTCGCCGTTGGCGAGTTGGCCGGTCCAAAAGGAGGCTTCGCCGACGGTATAGGCGTCTGTGGAGTAGGTTTCGTTTTGGGGTTGGGCGGGAGAGAGCCAAACTCGGGTAGCGGGGGTGCCGAGAGGGTCTTGGTTGATGGCTATGATGGCTGGGTTGGAGTAGATGGAGAGGGTTTGGGGCGTCATAGCTGTCACGTCCGTGCCCATGATTAGGGGGGATTTTGCTATAGCCCTGGAGTATCGTTAGTAGATCCCTGAAGAATTGAACAACACATTACCTACCACATGCTAAAATGGGTTTTATATTCATCGTCTGTCATTGCACCGTTCCCAACCTCTAGCATGTCCAGGTCGTTCCACGCTCCTGGTTGGGCCTTGTTCAGGATGGGCGCTGCCTTGTTGAGGATATTCATTACAGAGCAGTGGAAGCCGGGGAGAGTACACTCATATGTCGTGCAAGGACATCGAGAATCTGGCCTATCGAAGCTGTCGTATACGTCGCCCGACATTCGCCAGCTGTTGGCTATGGTCTGGGCCCAGTCCCACGGATTATCTTGACCCCACTGGCACATTGAGTAAAGTATCGGTCTTCCGGTTGCATTTAGAGCGTCAGACATAGCTTTGTACCGGTTGTACGATACTAGCGCTGTGCCTTCCTGCCCTTCATTGTAGCAATTGTCGTATTTGAGGTAGTCTTGAAAGATGTTTAGCTAGAGGACTTTTATTGACGCTATTGAACAGCAGCAACACGTACCAACGCCCCAATCAGCAAAAGTTTGCGCATCTTGCTTTTCCATACCCAAAGAGGCTGCATATCCTGCACAGGTATATTTGCCAGCACTCGAGTACATGCCAAATCCCAGTCCCATTGAATGGAGCTGATCCGCGACGTAAGGCATACCATTTGGAAACTTAGTTGCATTTGCTTGTAAGGTGCCGTTGGCAGTCCTGCCGTTTGACCAACAGTCGTCGAGGATGACATAGTAATAGCCTGAGATGTAGTCTCCGTTAGAATCTCAATGCTGATTTGGGTACATAACGCGAAGAAACTTTACCAAGATCCCTCAGGCCATAGTCTACCATCTTCTGGGCAGTGTTGAGCAACAACTCCTCATCGACATCGCAGCCGAAAGCATTCCAGTTATCCCAGCCCATCTGGGGAGTGATAGCAAGGCCATTGTAGCTGGTCGTCCCGGCAGCACTGGCTTGGGTTACGAACACTGCTACCGCTGCAATAAGGACTGTAGATATTGAGCGCGCCATTGTGATTGTAGAATGATAAGGCGTACATTGTCGAGGAAGCGGCAGCTGAAGATATAAATGTTTGGTTTCCCCACATCTGTGCAAACGGCCGTACCTTCTTCCGTAAGTGTGGACTTTACGCCTCAAGAATTGCTTTGCTGGTCGCTCGCTGCCCTAGCCAAAACAGGCAGTAGGTAGATCTAGTAAGCAGCGTCTTATTCAGCCATTGGAGGTAACACCAGGGGAAGAGGAGCTTGATGTCATGCTTACGGACCCGTAGGATTCAGAAGGAGCAGTGACGTCGGAGCTGACACAAATGGCGGAGCAATCTGCGGGGCGTTGCAGCCAATGTCTTTAGCCGGCTGGGCACGGTACCTTACACAGTAGGTAGTGCCTGAAAGTACAGCCGATCACCAAAAGATACATGTAGGTTCCCCAAATTACGACTTAGAAGAATACATTTTACAGTATCACGAGAAGATAATTCTAGTACAATGATCAAGTTGCCACAAAGGCCCGAGTGTTGTTGTTTGCTATCTATGAGAAGCAGCTTGTCGCAAGAATGCGCACAAAGACTGCACCACGCTGTACTATGCATGGATGTATGCCTCCTCCCTCTTCAGTCTATGTACATGCATAAGAAGGCCGTGATCCGATGCACGCCCAAACGAAGGACTCGGGCCAGCTCGAGCATCGGAAATATTCTAAGCGTACACTTGTCGTAAAGGTTACTAAAATGCGGATACTGAAAAAATAAGACCATAACCTGCTGGTAACGAATGTCGAATGCGAACGTGAAAATTGTTTGCAAGGAGTTGACCATCAAGGCTTGCCTGCTCTTTTACTTGCTCTCTTGCTGCTTGTTGCAACAAATGCCGCCCAATGATGTTTCCTAAACCCAAAATGTTTCCTGAATGCTGTGTATCGCTATGCTTCGATGCTGGGTATATGGCGTAGAGCAAGGCATGTCCGGACCCCGACGGATATTCCACAACTCCAAAAAATGCGAATAATCTGTACTCAAGCTCCTTGGCCTGATTTGTCTCCGCCCGCAGACTTACTTGTGCTTGGGCTCAAGTATTTCATCTATTTTTCTTTTTCTTTTTCTTTCTCCTTTTCCTTTTCCTTTTCCTTCTCTGCCTGCTTCCCATTCCTCTTCTCCACTGACAACGTGCGTTTGAAAGCGGAATTGTCAAATCTCTGCTTCAGTCCCCGCTTTTTCTCCGGCATTGGATCCTCCCTGTTAATTGTCTTTGGCTCCTCCTTATTAATTTTACAAAAGAGGGTAGCGCAACTGAAATGGTCTCCATTCGAGTCATAGAGCCGCAAATGACGGTAGCCTTGCTCAAGGCTACTCAATTTTGCCGTGAACGTAGCCAGTGGAGTTTGATCTAGATTTTTACTGGAGCTGCGTCCGTCTTGTGAATTCCAGACGGTCCATCTTACAAAGACCAGGCTAGGATATTTGGTCTCCAGCGACATTGTGAAAGTCTCGTCGAATTGGGGATTGAAACCGTTGGCTTGGACCACGTGGGTACGCCGACGGTGCGGAGATCCAATACCAGACATGCCGCTACGGGCGGAAGCATCTTCACCACCCTCACCTGAAGCGATACCTTTGCTTTTGTCTTCAGCGCTAAACATCTCAATCTCGATGTAGGGATCTAGTGGCGCATCTGGCGCATACCCTCTGGGGCTTGGTAGCTGCTGGGCTGAGATGATTTTGACAGTGAAACGAATGAACTTCTTTTGTATCTTACCCAGACCGTGTATAGATGGCTCCGAAATCTCTTCCTGCATCGACAGCGGTTCCCTCAACTCTCCAGGCTTGAGAACATAGCCGAGCCTATCCGAGCCACTCGCAAACATTGCGCCGTTCATCTGCATTGGGAGATCATAGGTTTGCCAGTTCAACGCCATCATCTGAACGCCTCGTCTCCAAAAGATCAAAGGGTTGGGGTTTGACGATGTTATACGCCAGCCGGACGGATACACACGCATGAGATAATGCATATTGTGCTTCTCAAGCTGCGCTTTTTGATCCGAATCTTTGCAGAGACTTTCAAACTTGCGCTCCGCAATGGAAAAGACATGATTGAAAGTCTTGCTCTCTGCCAAAGTGAAATTGCCGAACGTGAGACCTTGCGTATATACACCAAGCTTGCCGAGAGAGGACATAATCTTAGAGGTGTGTCTTTTACTTGTACCCTTCTTCCGGGGCAGACTCTCCTTGCGACTTCCGGTATCGCTGTCTTCACTTGCGCTACTGTTGCTCGTTGTTGTCATTGAATCTCTGCCAGGGCCCCAAGTCGACGTATGATCAGAAGGGCTTGTAGATGGGGGGCTGGTGAGCAGAGGGGTGTTTGGTACATTTGCGTTGTCCATAACCTGAGGGCGAGACCAAGGCGAGCTAAAACTTCTATCGCGACGGCCATTGGGAATGTCTCGGCGGGCATTGTACGTATCGTGACTGAGCGCTCGCTCACCAGATTTGACCTTGATCAATATCCTATTGCGTAAGTCCTCAGGCGATGGTAGTTGGAGTGGATGAGGCGCTAATGGTTCTCGAACTAGCTGCTCTCCAAGCTCTCCTATCATAATGTCGACCATGGCTTGTTGCTGCTTTGGGTTGCAATGGACCTCAAGTGACAAAATAAGCGGATAAGGTGATGCTTCAAAGGCATATTTGCCAATGACCGCTATGGCATCCGAGAACAGGATGCTAGTAGTCAATGTGCGTCCATGCATGACAATAGGACGACCGTCTGCTCCATCCCAGCAGTCAATCTCAACACAGCGACAGCCGCGTTGTAGTGCTCGAATATAAGCTTCAGTGCTAGAGTTTCCCGCAACTTGTCGTCCTAAAAGGTATGTATTATGGGAGCTGGAGATGAAGTACTCGTTCAGTGGCTTGTCAAATTTCAAGGTGTCCGGAATTTTCAGGTTTTCAATATTATTGTCGTCCGAACAGAGAAACGAAGTGAACGCATCAAGACTCATTTCCATTGGATATTCATCCGCAGCTTCTTGACTGCTCTGACTCTGATGTGCTTGTCGGATGTGTCTGTGGAAGATCTTGGTCCAGTACCCACGGTTTGTCGGGACATTGATGCCCTGTGTTTGGTGAAGGAAATTGAGAAAGGCATCAAGAGGAAGGCCTCCACTGGGGTTTGAATTTATTGATCTTAATAGTTCTTTGATATCAGGACGATATTTCAACGCGCGCATAAAAGTTCGGAACTGCTCGAAATCAAGCCGTCCCGTCTTATCGTCAGCTCTGTCGAACTGTGCTCGAAGTACGTTTTTCGAACAGTTGATATGGAAGCCATGACAGAGCATCTCAACACCCTCAAAATCCAGGGTCTCCTCTTCCTTACGATGAGCAGCATCGTTGAATTTCTTCGCCATCTCAAGATCCCAATGACCCTTGAGTGTGGTCTCGTTCAGTCGAGAGCCCGCTACACCATTCATGAGTTCATAGCGATACCTTTGCAAATCATCCAACGTAGACGTCCATAAGGTGTAGGTGACCTGGTTCGGAGCCAGAAGGTGTATTGTCTTGACTGGTCTGCCTTTTCCGCGATAGGGGTCGGCGTAGATAATGGTGAACCAGCGGCTTTCTAACTCCAAAGGGACACCGCATTCCTCTCTATAATTCCTTGCATCTCCCTGCAAACGTATCTGTTGGATATTATCAATGTAAAATTGTTTCGATGGATTTGACGGATTCCAAGACACCTTGCCTGAGTCTGTATTAAGAACGAATGTGAGATTCCTTCGTTTCTTTTTCGTAACTTTCGTGAGTAGGGTCCCTCTGCAAAGTAAAAGGGGTACAATCGGAGCGATGCCTCCCTGTGTGACCCTTGGTTCCGGGTGGTAAGGCGCATCTTCCACGCTCAGATTATCCATGATCAGGCCCAGCCCGAGGCCAGTCTCTGGATCTTCCTGTACATCCTCAATGTCCGCCTCGAACCCTATGTCCTGTATGCCATTGTCCGAATCTGTGCCATTCTTGCTGTTACTCCGCCGGCGCAATATAGCAGGGCCAGAGCTGCGATCACGACTGGATAGGTGGTTCGACGATCGACGACGGTACAGCTTGTTCCTAGCGCCTTGTGACAGCCTGCGGATCAGGCCCGGCGACTTGGACGCTTGAATAGCCTCACTCATCGCGCTGTGAAACTGTGTAGATTGAGAGCTTAGGGTAGGTTCCGGTAGCTCGAAGGGGGTGGGCGAAAAGTCGGAAGGAAGGTTGCGGCCCCGAGGGCCTTCGGGAGAAGACTGTATTGATAGAGTGGACGGGCTAGCAGTGGAGGATGTGCCATTAGATGTGATAATGAAAGCCGATGTGACGGTCAAGGGAGCCGATGTAATGTTCTGGTGCTTAACGGCAGTGGTAGTGGCAGTAGAGATGGAAGAGGGATGGGAAGAGCGGGCAGGAGATGGCCAGCATCTTCTGCCATTTGTAATGGCGGGCGAAGAGGTCGCGGAGGAAGACATTTCGTCGTAGGGTGAGAAATAAATCACTGGATCGCTTCTGTGATGTACGGTATCTGCAGAAGTTTTGGTGTGGTTTCGCAAGGTAGTTCGAAGCAGGTTTTAATTGCACGGTAGTCGGCGTGGGAGTCTGATGGTTTGTGTAGCCATCTTGACCTACCAGCGGAAGGGCAAGAATTCTGACTGGACGGGCGCAGGTATGAATGAGGATGCCGCCGTTCGAACAAATGCACTGCTGAGGTCACTTCATTTTTGTCCGGCCAGTGGTCGGTGTGTAACGATGGTGCGTCTGCGTCTGCGTCTGCGTATGCGTATGCGTCTTGTGTCCGGCCGTCTGCTGAACCACTGCGGGAGTATGTACGCACAGAACTTGGGAACCAATCGATATTCTGACGCGTACCTGACGGAGTTGCGGCCGTATCTAAAGCTGAGAAGTCCCGAAAGCAAAATTATGACACAATCCCATGTGGGGGTAAAAGAAAGGAGAAGGCGCAGAAGCTTTGGACTGGCGCAGAAAGGCTTAAAAAGAGGGTTGTAAGGAGTGAAGCTGAGATATGTGGGAAAGGGAAGTGAGTAGTGAGTACGTGAGTACGGTAATGAGGGAGTTGGTTTGTGGCGGACAGGAAAAGAAGGAAAATAAATATTATGTATGAATTATGCCGGTCCAAGGATTTCCCTGAAAAGTTTATCTTTGCATGGGGGATCCCCCGGGGGGGTAAGGGGGGGGGCCTGGATGGGGATGGGGGCGCGAATTCCTTGGGTTCGGTGGCACCCAGGTGGTGTGTGGCTCGGTGGCTAATAGCATAAAAGTTTCCCCTAAATAGGACCTTATGCGGATCGCAACGGCTGCCAGTTATGAGGGATCGAACCTTATATGCGAGTATGTAGAAGTATGAGATAGTGGCACGCTGGTCCTTGTCCTTGTTTGAAGTTTCACGTACTTTCAAACTTTAAAGGTGTTAATTGCAGAAGCAGGAAGGAGGATTCGAGTAATATATATTTACAGTGGTACAGGGGGGCGAAGTGGCTTTCACTATCACAGCAGTCAGACCCCGCTGGGAGGCTCATTTCTACTTGTCCTATCTTATTTCTCACTCAGCCTCCACCCTCAGCCTCGCAATCCTTGCAACTTAGCGGTCATCATGCGTTGAGCGGGCAAAATTGAGACTTGACATCTGCGAGTCAGATTTTGGGTGCCTGCCCGCTCGGATGATTCATCAATCATGTCCATTCACAGTATTCCATAATCAGCTGCTATCCAGTTGCCTGATGCCACATGCTCGCAAAACCCGCCTGTTCTTGCTTCATACGCGGCATAATGATCCTGCACCCATTCATTATCATAGTGCGGGAGCCAAGGGGTTCCCGGATATGCGAGGCAATACCTGTTTCTAGAGAAGGGTGTAATTGAGTTTGTGTTCCTGATTGGCACGAGACCAGCAGCCTAACAAAGGAAAGGAAGGCAAAGGAAAGGAAAGGGGAAACCAACCCAAACAGATAGACCGAGAAGAGCCGATCTGTCCGATGCCGCCCTCCCGTTGGTCGTTGACGTCTGGTTCGGCTCCGAGTTCCAAGACCATTCACACACACACCCCCCCAAAGGCCCCCCCAAAAAATCCCTAGGTCGCCCTTGTAACGAGGTTAACAGCCTACGTTACACCATCTTCCTACGCTTTCAAATCACATTCGCGGTGGCAAAATTCGCGACATACCAAGACAGCACGTCGCCATCCCCCTTGTCAGCGATGCGTGCCAGATCATGCACCACCTTCCGCATCTGAAACCAACACACTGGCCGCTGGGAAGCAGTTACCAGAGAGCGCTTAAGGTATTCTTTGCTGCACGACATGCTCAAGCCACCTTCCCACAGTGCTGGTACCCTAACGAAGCCCCTAAGGCACCCCTACTGTAGTACAACACGCTAGAGAGCCTTACCCCGTACACTTAAATCTCCTTACCGCTCGGAGCTGGCTAAGCGGCCCCAGGCTTCGCTACGAAATGCCTCCCCCCTCACCCCTAATTTTGACACTATCGATTTCTACCTATTACGTTGTGTGTTGTGCGCGGCCAAGTCTTTGACAGCAGATGACAGGCTGAAGGCCAAAAAGTGGAGAGTTTGTGTATTTTAGTGGAAGCATTGATACCTGGTCCGAAGTACGGAGTACACCTACACTGAGAGATGTCGCCTGAGGTACAATATTGCATGACGTCTTTTGAAGGGAAGAGGGCCATGCCAAGGCGCATCGCTGTTTGTGATGGTCGTACAAACCCAGGTTCATGCTTGAACCCCCGCCTGGAATCTAGGGCTGAAGGAATGCAGGGCGTCGGCCGCCCCTCTACGGAAAATTACCTGCAGATGAAATAATCTGGGGCAAATTCCCCTGCGAATCACAGTAGCTGGGCTAGTCCCGCAACAGCCAAGTTGAGCCCACGCACCGCCGCTATGCAATACCCGCAGGCTCGCTCGGACGTGCATCAATACGCATGATGCATATGTTGTCTGGAAATTCCCAAGTAGGCGTAAGTAATCGTGATGTGGTGTTTGAAGATTCAATTTCGTAACCGAGCTCAATTCTTATGCGTCCTTAGCTTGGAAGAGGAGGTCATCTGATACCTCGGAAGGAAGAGGAATCTACTGAGATAGCGAACGGAGTACGCAAAGCGTTGCATGAGACTAATCCTCACGAACAGTAATCGCTTTACCATGTTATTTGAAATAGGAATCTTGTGCATGAAAACGACACACGGAGCTGCCATTTCCACCAATGCCACCTCCACGGTTGGAGCCGGTCAGTGTTAAGGTAGAATCTGTGGTAACACCGTGACTGAACTGACATGACTGGTCAGGATAGTATGATGATTGCCATTCGGATGGCAATGTTCAAAAAACCCGATGGATTTGCCTGAAGGTTGAGGCGTTCTAGGTTGCGCCCCCCAAAATCCCAACAAATTCCTGTCATTTCGGACAGAAGGAAAGCTTGGGTTGGGTGTCCACAAAATGAAGTTGTTGAGCTTCACCACCTGTATCGTCTACATACCAAGCGATGTGAGCTGCATGACGAGCTCGCTAAGTGTTGCCTTTTGTCTAAAGTTCCAAGAGCAGTCCACCTTCTTTACTGCACGAGACCACGGATACCAACCACTTTCTCCAGGTGATGAAGACAAAGACGATATATCGTACTGACACGTCACTTCGCGTTGTCCTTGCGGCACGTCTTGCGCGTGCATAATGTTGCATAGTGTTGCACTTGATGATAAACGAGAGGTTCTAGAGTTATTCTAGAACTAGAACTAGAACTAAGGAGACAATTCTTCGGGCTAGATAGCAGAAGATCGACGATCCCTGACGATCCTACGCGTGAGGCTGGACTACTATAGTATTCTTGCTCTTAGTGTACTCGTGACACGTTCAGCGCCAGAGTCTGCACGGCCCGGCCTTCAATGAGACTTGGCTCGCCTTTGCGATGAGTGTACGCCTCGGCGCTCAACTCCCTACCTAACCCACTAGCCATCTGCTGGTCACAAGATGGAAGCGAGCCAGCACAATTAGGATGGCCCCGTCCCGGCTCTTTCCCCTTGGTAAATGTTTCAACCTTCTCCTCCTGCGAATTTGGAGCGTTGGGCCCCGACTTGCGAATCGACGGGCCAACAGGTCCACCAGCTTTCATCGCGCTGTCCAAATCTCCGACGTCAAATTTGATACCTTCGCTTTCTGGCCCGGTGAGGTAGAGGTACCAGTACATTCCCCCAACAAAAAGTCCACCTCCCAGCGTATTACCTAGAGCCGTGGGAATCATGGACTTCCAGATGTACAATCCCACGCCGATGTCGGGATGGCCATAGAAGATTGCCACCGGAATAAAATACATGTTTGCAATGACGTGATCCAGGCCCAATGCAACGAACGTAAATGTAGGCCACCAAATCGCAACGATCTTCGATATGATCTCCCGTGAAGAAATGGAGATAAAGACGGCGAAGCAGACGAGCCAATTAGCCCCAATGGCGCGCAGAAATATTTGCACCCAGCTGGGTGTCAGCATTTTTTGCGTTGCAAAGTTGATGACCTCTGTGCGATAAGCGGTGATATCGAAGATTCCTCCGTCTGACGTTTCGCCTTAGCCAAAAGATGGGCCAGAATCATGTGCCGATACTCACAGCCTGTGATAATAGCCATGAAGAATAGCATGCCCGCCAAGTTTCCAAGAAAGGAGACAGCCCAATTGGACATTAAGTGAACGAAGCTAACTCGGCGGTGCAGAAAAGCGGTCAACATAAACTACTCGGCGCCATATATCAGATGATGTTCCTTCCGCGTTCACGACGTTACTCTACCATAACATTACTAGTGAAAAGATCCGCCCCACTGAGAACTATCATGATGAGTCCCACGGGAAAGAAGACCGAACCGATGGTTCTGATTAGACCCGGGGCATTGTCCTGATACCAGGGCGCCGTTTCGGTGGACAATGCCACTGCGCAGCTATCGAAAGCAATCAGCCTCAGACATCCTTTGAACTCTTCCCCCAAAGGGTTCGGAACCCAGCTCTTGAGGCCTTCCATTCTCAAGCGTACTCCAACTTCTTCCCTCTCAGGTGTCCAGAAACCTGGCTGTTGAGTCCCGTTTACTGTTTATCAACTTACCCAAACCCTAGTAAAGGCCCGGCCATGAATGAGTTCCAGCACAATTTATGCCATATCATATGCGACTTTTTACAACCGATCCTTGATACCAGCTCAATCGTCTGTTGAGGCGTGAAAGCATCCATAACTGCCAGAATTCTTCAAGAAAAGCCCACAGAATACAAAGACACTTATTGGCGCATCTGATATGGATATGTGTACAAGATCACGGATATATGTATAAGGACATACAGATATGTAAACAAGGTCATAAGAATATGCGACCTGAAATGGAGCGAATTGACATAGCATGGAAGGCTGAGTTGATATGCAAAGCGACATCACCAGTCAAGACGCGGCTGTGCGGAGATGTTCTCCCGAAGGTCACAATCTTATCACAACAGGCATGGGAATTGTCAGCATGGGAAATAGATGCATGAAAGATCGACAACCTGGAGCGAGTAAGAACAGTCAACAGATCTCGAGTTGTTATTGGCCGATAAGAGCACCAGAACTTTGCGTCGTTATCTAGCGTGACACTCTACTTTACCCGGTTCATCGACTGCGCATCTGGGGTTTGCATTGCAACGGTCCTGCGCCCTCGGAATGACTGGAACCCTGCTCAACTCGCATGAACATGTTGGTGGGCATGTGGCATGTGGCATGCTGCGAGGACGATCGTGCCAAGGAGGGGACGAATGCCCATGAAGTAGACGCCAAAATGCTCAAACGGAGTGTACGGGTGGAGAAAGACTCTCTTTGAGCAACTCCCTTCCGTTTCTGCAAGAACCGAATGAGACAACTGCATTCACTATCAGTCAAACAACAGTGCATCTTTCTCAGAGCTCCAGCCTGTGATAGCTCATGCCTTGTACCTAAGTTAGTCATGCCTGGAAAGCTGTCACGATACCTAACGCATGCTCTGGTGTGTCTGTTTACAAGGTTAGCTAATGAAGCTGGCAGAGGGCGAGAATTGTGCAAACAGACCACTCAGAATGACTCTAACAGTGCAATTGGGCCCTGCTGCGTTACATGCATCTGACTTCTGCCATGTCGCTAGTACTACAGGGACGTTCTGCTCCGATCGTGCAGATCCATGACGGTTAGTCGAGTTCATCATAGTATCTCACAACCCCAACAATCATCATCAACGGAGATGAATGGAGTTGAATACCCACTTCATTCGCCTGATTGAACCATTGAGATAGAGAGTGTCCTGGGCCTTGCCTCAACGGTGTGGCTGTGTATCCAACGAAGTTGTTCTTTCGCCAACCAGCATGTCTTGTCATTCTACAGAATACCGCTGATCATGCTTACAGCTGCCTAAAGTCATGGATGGGTCAAGGGAACCCAGCTTCACCTCAAGAACATGATCGGGAAACTTGAAACGGCAGTGAATAGGAGCAACGTTAACAAGGCACGGAGCAGCCTGGAAAGCGAGGGCATCATAGACAGCATGAAGCGGGAAGTAGTTAAGTAACATTTCTCCAACATGCACTGCTTTCACACACATCTATACCTTAGACATTAGCAATGGAATTGTCAAAGATGGACTTGTGTTGGTGCAACAAGTCAGGCTGCCGAAGGTGGCACAGATGACGAATCTAGCCAGGCTTCATATTGCTTGAGCTCTAAGGCGATCCGGAATACTGCTAGAACAATCCCGTTGGCCTTTGTGATGACCTGAATATAGCATAATCTTGAGCTTGGTGCACCTTAGTGAAGGCAGAATTTTCCCGCTTGCCTGCCAGCTCATACATCGCGAACTCTTACAAAGTAGGATTAGTATATTGATGTTTGCATATTCACAACTTCAGATTATTGGACAGAGCAAGTTGAGACATGGGGAAGAGAAACGTAGTTTAAAGAAGCGTAGATTATTTGGCGCAGCTCAAAGTACAACAGAGTTGCCGGTGGTGTTTCAAAAGCACAGTGTGCTATATTTAGCAGCATCGCTTGTTGCAGATTTCGCTGAGACATTATGATTCGCCACAAGCGACCCTAAGAGGCAGACCAAGTGGGCTCAGGTGCCGCTGCGGCCGCTCTCAAGTCCAAGCGTACACTTCGACGTTGCGTTTCAACAAGCTGTGGCTCTGTCGTCTCCGCTTCCGACCGCTTTGCTCCTGTAATATCGCCTTTCCAGCATGGAGCATTTTGTGACCTTATTTTGCGCCTGGAAAGCCAGAATGTAACCCAACACGACAGATAACTGGATGACGAGGGACCACGTCTACATAGAGGGGAATGGGATACCTTAAAAAAGACCCCACACTTGTGCAAGCCACAATGCATGTTGTTGCGGAGTGCGGTAAGCAGCAGCCCCTCATTTGTGAAAGGACCTGCCTAAGCGCCCGGGAGGATGGGTTCACTCTTTCCAGAGATAGATGCAAGCGACACCAAGTATCACCATTCCACCAGTAGGAGGAGCATCATCGATGAGGGGTAGCAGCATGGTTGGCGACCGGTACTGGATTCAGTCTCGCTTTTGTCACTTTTCACGAATAGAAGGGCGGTGAAGAACAGGAGGGGTACATAGCATAGTACACAGGTGGGCGGAAGATGGAAGATCGAATGAGCGTGCAGAAGTGGGATATGTGGTTGAGGATGCAAACAATCGTGCCGCTACAGCACCATGGGGCATGCGAACAATTGGATTGGAGTCTCTTCGTTGGCTGGACCGGGCTCTTGGGGGTGTGCAATCATCCCTGTAAATCTGGGCAAATTAGGGCAGCGTAGGAAGGGAACACCCCTCGTCCTACACCATATTGTCTACGCTAAGGTACGATAGTCCCAGGTCCGGTATGGTGGTCTAGCCCCTAGAGGTTTAGCCCGCCAGCTTAAACCGAGGCCAATCAACTAACATTGGCTCGCCCCTGGTTTGAGTCGTACTTGGTAGTTCTCCTTAGAGGCTCTCTCCCTCCCTCCCATCCACATCCATCCTTCTACCGCGTATCTTCTGTCTCATCACCTTACCTTACCTCACCTCACCTCCTGCCTTTGCACAGCTTTTCTATTTTCTACTACCGCAAGCCATTCCATTCCTCTCCCTCCATTCTATCAATCCAACTCACTAATACAATTTACTATCATTGAGCTTTACCCTTTAATTAATCCCCCACCAACCAGTGCCTGAGCAAATCTATCCCTCCTTCATTGTCACCTTTGCTTGTCACCACTCGGCACAACGCGGTGCTTACCAGCGCCCCACGTCATATAACTTCATAATTATCCACGGCAAAAAGATCGTCGCAATATATTGACAACTTCGATCTTCATTCTTTACCTTCTAGGTGGCGACTTCTTGTGGTTTGCTGGTCAATACGAAAGAAGCTGCCCCCAACCGACGGTATCAACATCGTCACCCTCAATCCATTTGGCACGCAGTCACAACACCATTTACGCCTGCCGGCTATTCACTCTCTGTTACACGCTCGCTCCTTCCTTCCCGATTCACTTTCCGCGCGATCGACCTTGCAGCTGAAAAGGTGGGATCCCATCTTCACCTCTCTTCACTCTACACACTTTCCCCTCCATCTCACCGAATTCCGCTTGCTGACTTTTGGATTCTTGCATCAGACACTTGATATCCTTGTGTCGATTACCCTGTCACGTTCGCCTTTGACAACTGCTTTTGATAAGCCCAGCGAACCCACCAACAACGTGCATCGTTACACTACAAGTATATCTCCACGACCCAAGTCCATCGGCACACTGATTTGGTTGGGAAACTTCAAAGGAGACGATACCTGTCTACATTCTAAGCTAGCACGGCCTAACCTGTGAAATCTAACATTCAACACTTCTCAACAAACACTGAGACTTCTTGCACATATTCGATAACTACATACCTACCGTCAACATGAGTCTGAACGCTGGCGGCCTCGCTCAAATGACTTACAATCCGCATAACTCTTTTGAAACCGGCCTTGGTGTTCCAGGCTCTGGCTTTGCTTCTAGAAGAGGTGGACCTCTCAACAAGCGTCTCAGTGTGGCCCCTCCTAGCAGCATCTCGACTATCAATGAGAGTCATCAACACGACGCAAATCCTACACCAAGGACAAGCCGCTCTCATCTGCTGGCTGGACTGAGGACTGCCCCGAAGTCACCAACGTTCCCTTCATCGGCTCCACCAACACAGGTTCAACAACCGTTTAGGTTTGACCAGAGCGGACCAGCCAGCAAGGAGAGCTATAAATACAGACGTGGGATGCCTCAGACGGCTGTTGGTGGAAGCTTTCCGAATAACCAACGCTATGCAGTCAACGGGAATGGCCAGATGTATGCTCTTCCGGAGATCCTTGCCCCTCCAGCACTCCAATTTGAAGACGAACATGAGGATGATCCTGCTGTCATGGCAGAGTTGATGGCGACCAATCAATACCTCGCTCAGCAGCAGATGCGACTACAACAACAACTCCTGAGTCTTACTGTTGCACAACAGCAGATGCACAACATGAACCTGGACAGTGGCATGGGCCGCCAGCAGCAGCAGCATTTCCAATCCCCCATGGCACCAACGAATGGCTTCTACAACCAACAGCTCCAAAGTGGCATGCAACCCCTGGTTGCTCCAGTTCCTGGCATGCCTGGCGTGTATACGGTCTACAACCCTATGACAGGCCAGCAATCTTACATGGTTGATAACAGTGCTCAACAACAGGCGGCATCTCATGTCCAAGTGCAGAATAATGAGTTGAGCCAATCGCCGCCTCCACTGACGCCTACTTTCCTTGCTCAGGTCTCTCCACCACCGGAGAATGTCATCCCGTCTCGCACTCACAGCATTTCTCCACCAAAAGTGTCACCTCCCAAATCGTCTTCGTCACCTCCGGTTGATGTTAATCCACTTCCACCACCGTCAGCAAATGCCTTCCGCCGTGGCCATGCCAGAGGCTTGTCTTCGGTCACTGGAGCGGCCGTGAACGCAGGGGATGGGCCAAAGAGCAGCGTACCAAAGTCTGCAGGGTTCCCTGCAACTCCTATGACAGGCACCTTTGGCCCGGGTCAAAATCGCGCTGGGGATCACCCAGTCCGCCAACCTCGAGGTCCTCCATCATTGGAGGAGCTTGTTGACAAGCCCACGTCTAAGCACGAAGGAAGCAAAAACTTCGTCACGCGCCAACGCCGCCGTGCTGTCAACAATCTTGTTCGAGCCGGGTTGGACCGCCGCGCCGCCTCTCGCGGTAGCAACTCCATCGACAGCATAGGAACGCCCTCAAGCGAATGCGAGATTACATTCTCCATTTCTTCCGAGAGCGATAGTGACAGCGTGGGCAGCCGCAGTGACAGCCAGTCTGGCAGACCTAGCCCTATTGGCTCTGAGCGCAAAGAGATGAAGGAGCGGTCAAGGGATAGGACTTCCGCTGGTACTCCTTTCACCACGGCTAGTCTCAGCAGTGAGGATGGCATGATGGGTGGGAAGATGGTGGAGGTCAAGATGGAGGAAACCGAAGGCATGAATGAGAGACGCAAGGCTCCTCTATTGGTGCTCACCAGTGCGGAAAAGCGCAAGAGCGCTGTCTTTTAAGCGAGCATTTCGATTCTAAGGCTGACGTGGGATGGTTTACTCGACCTCAGCCTTGGGTAGACCCTCGGGCGAGCGAGCAAGTCTTCTCGGCGTTCGTCAGCACACCACAGACATGCTGTTACTATGGCACGCCCTTTACGACTTCATTTCTTAGCAGACCATCTCTATACAGGCTTGGCTATGCTGTCTTACGACGTTTCGACTGTCTCTACACTACATGATTGTAATCTTCACTTCTTCGTCTCCGCGACCAAATACAAGTTGGGCGTTGGAGACTACAGCTTCTGTTACCTGGATAGCACTAGTTTGCACCCGGGCTGATACTGCATTCTTTGCTGGCGATATTACACCAGTGTGAGCTTATGTGTGCAATCAATGGAGAGTATGAAAGGATCGATGATACAAGGGGAGGGGAGGCGATATGGAGATGATTGTTGGTGGAATCATCAACCCTGTGCAGCTAGCCATTGTCTAGGCTTGTACTACTTGTCTTTCTCGCTAGAAAAATGGCTGAGCAGTAGCTAAGGGTAGATGTTTGATCGAAAATACAATGATACCTCAATGCAAACCGTGTCCAAATTGCTTGTGCTGACTTTATGCTCTACTTGACCCTGTCAATCATGATAAGACCATGTTCAAGAATGTTCTCGTGTGAGTACTTAATGAGATGCCGGCGTAACCCTAACCCTGAACCTGAGTGTTCTCTTTACTACATATCCCAACCAACAATCTCTCACCATCAAAGAACCTGTTTCGAATTGCTTGTTAAGTATCTCGTATTTCATTAGATAGAAAAGCTCTCCAAACATTCACACACACCCGGATCTCATAAGTAACATGGCCTTTGAAGCTGTATGTAGCTCGCATTGATTGAAGATTCGAGTTCACCCATTTCCAGAAGTAGGATAGATCATATCCGCTACCTACCTTAGTGAGGGATTCAACCGTGAAATTACACTCATGAAGAAATAGCAGTAGGTATTTGAGTTGATCTCTTAACAGAGTTTCCGAGTTACAATTTTGTAAATGGGTGGTTTGGGTTTGGGTTTGGTGGGATTGTGTTGACAGTGTGTTAGCTGGAAGGAAGGAAGGAAAGGGTTTATGGATATTACACAGAGATATATATGTATGTATCTCACATCAAAATGGGGACTTGAAGGGTGTTTTTGTTACACAATTCTCAATTTCATCCAAGAACGCTAAAAAAAAAGTATGACTAGCACATGCTGATAATATGTACATTGGGTATCTGAAAAGACAGAGAAGCTCGATCGAGATTAGCCTTAGGTTTTTGGTAGTGACGGCGTTAAAAGTGTTGAAACACAGGATACAGGACAGTTAGGAATACAGAAGATGACTTCATGACGCTGCAATTGTTTGATCTCGTTCGTTACGCTCATGGCGGTGATATCTCATTTTGTGGTAAAGTCCCTTTTGATCCCAAATTCGAAACGCACTCCGACAACGGTACTCCAGATGATCCGCGAAAAACAGACGAGGGATGCGTTCAAATTCTCATTGACTCCCCATTCGCATATTGCAATTGCTTCTTCTCGTTCTGCTCCAGTAGTCTCTTCACCACTGGATTCGCGGTCTCCGGCGGCGAAGAACCCTGGTTCTCAAACAGCGTCATCGCCGCCCCTCTCAACGCTTTCATTTTCGCCCAACTCTCTGGATCCTGGTTTTTCATAGCAGCGAGCTCCTCGGCCGTAGCACCAAGAGCCTGGTAGACAGCGTCCGGTCCCATGGTTTCAACTTTATCCTTGATCTCGCTGCCTTCGAGGCTCTCTAGGCGCGTGCGTAGGTCTTGGAGGTATTCAGCCTCGACTTCGGTGCCTGTAGTGCCGTGGGCGTGGTCCTCATACTCGGGACGGAGGATGTCGCGCTTGACGCGCTGGCCAAAACGGTGCATGCGGCCTTCTTCTTGGGCTTGGCGGGATGCGAGTGAGGGGGAGGAGCTGCGTCGGGAGAGGGAGGAGGGGCGGATCAGTGGGGCGGAGAGATCGTCTTCGAGGTCTGGAGAGGCAGGATCGCTGGGGCTGGTGTCGATTCCGGTGGCTTGGAAAGATGTTGTTGAGTCAAATGAGGTGCTGCAGTTGAAGTTGGGCGGCGGAGTTGTGTTGGTGGGCTTCGAGAGACGGGTTTCAGGGTATTCGTCTTCGAATCGCAGAATCATGCGCTCGAGGGTGGCATCGAGGAATTGGAGACGCTCTGATACGGATATTAACAGGTGGATATTTGGCCGGGGCATTATGCACTTACTATAGTTCATCTCGTCCCCTACTCTGGCTTCTTTGATCAATGCTGGCTGTAATCTCGCCCTAATCTTCCTCGCGCTGTCTAGTAGATTCTTTGACATCTCTTTAGCCTTGCCTTTGGACACCTGCTTGCCCTGAATCACCGTCTTTGGCGTGGCTGTGCCGCTGTGCAACGGAGACCCAGAGCCTTTCCTTCCGTCAGCTGCTCTGTTAAGGCATATATCTAGGGCTTTGACCACGCCCGTGCCCCCCACAATATAATCATCATCCGGAGCCGGTTCGTCATCGTCGTGATTCTCTGGGTAGCCTTCGACATGTCCGACAAGATGCAGCAAAATGTCAGGAACGGTTACGGCTGGTTCCTTCTTGCCTCCATGTGAGTCGGTCATTGCTGAGACTACAGAGTTCGATGTCTCTTGAAGAGGCATGCGTTCCAGGTTCCTCAAGGAGTATGCTACGACCTGTTTAGCAAGAGCCTTAACAATCTCGCTTGAATCTTGGGTTGGCACGTCAATGTCGATGCAGATTATTGAATCTGAGACGCGTACTGCAGCCATCAATGACGCGTACAGAGCACAAGCTTCTTCTTGAGCTGCCTCTGTTTTTGCTGATGCAAGCGGGGATAATAGATGATTGTCCAAGAGGTTTAGATGTGCAAGAGTCTTGCTTTCTGGCAAAACCTCTGCCAAAGCGATAGCATGTTCAGACGTCATGGCCACGTCCACAAGGTGTAATCTTTTGAGCATGGGGAATTGAGGAAGGTACTTGCGGATAAGCTCAATAGCAGTAGGCTGGCCGGAGAATAGATCACGGTTGTGGGATAGATCGATAAATCGGCAAGATTGCAGCCGTACCAGAGCAGGTAGCAAAGGCTCGAGCGACGAGGGTGAAAGATGGCAGTCCGCAAGACTCAAAGCCCACAAGGGATTCTTCGCATCCAGGGCATCTGCCAGCAAATGGAGATTATCGCGAAGATCATTTCCACCAAGATCTAGACCAGTACACTTGCCACTTCTCACATATCGTATCACGTGGTCTAATCCCTGGCGTGAAATACTGTTATTTGCAAGGCCCAACCGACCGACGCCGCACTTCACGACGCCGTCCACGAGCTTTCCAATCGTCTCAGTGCTGAGACCGCATTCTGCCATTACCAGTTCTTCCAACTGGTCGCCTTCAAGCCTTTCAGCTATCGCTTCCTGTAGAAGAGTAGACATGTCAATTTGAGGAGTTGTTGGAGACTTGTTCTGGTGCTTGACACCCTCCACGGTTGCTGATGCTTTTGCAAAGGGAATCATAGATAGGTCTATGGCTTTGAGCGATCTCGACATGTTGATGAAGAGTGCAATATGCCGCCAGCCTCCCTTCCCAATCTTCGGATTATTCTTTAGTGAGAGTTTCTCAACGACTCCAAGCCGTTCGGTGGCTTGCTTAAGCTGACCATTGGCCCTTTTAGCTAATTTCTTGTTGTGTTTTGATTGCTCTGGTGTTTTTGCGGCTAGAAGTCCAGCGAGGATTAACCTCACAGCTTCATCGCCGAGACCACAATCCTCTAGTATCAATCGCTTCACTGGTACGACAGCTAAGTAGTCCCCAAGTGTGACAATATCTGGAAGCTGCATCCAATAGCCTGATAGATCCAAGCTCGAAAGGATACCAGGTGTTGTTGTGTGGCATGCGGCTGGTGAAGAGATCTGGTCGACTATTCGCTTGAGTATAGGGGTCTCCCGTAATTGACAACATCGGCGGTAAATACGTAGAGGATCTGTTGTTGGCCGATCTTGAGAACCAGGCGGCGTCTGTGCCCCAGGAGGCGAGTCTGTTGCGCTGCTACTTGACTCGCCTTTAAGCTCCGCTGGAATGGTACCATTTGCTAAGGCTTCCTGATGTTTCCGTTCTTTCCTTTCCTTACGCTCTCCTTCCGAGCGCTTCTTCTTCTCTTTCTTCCTGGACGGCTCCTTGACCTCTCCTTGTTCTGAGGCTTTTGGTTCTAGCGCGTTCTCGGACTTCACTTCCTCTGCACTGGCTTTGATAATGTCCTGGGTTTCCTTCTCTTCAGCAACGGTATCAGGATTCTTCAACGCGGCTCCTTCTCCCTTTCTGAGCTTCTGATCTCTTTTCTTCTTCGCCTCTATCTGGTGCTCCAGACGAGTAAGGCTGGATTCGCCGTTGAGCGGAGGCGCAGGTGGTGCTTCGGGCTCGTCTTCAACATACTGTGCTGCACCAGCAATCTCGACGTCAACGCAGAAAGCCACCCTCCGCAGCTTCTTCTGGTCCAAATCAGGTAGCGAACACCTATCACGGTATGGATCTATATTCATTGTCTTTCTGGGGCATACTCCACAAGTACCCGCAGCCTTGCCCATGCTACTGCCGCCGCCTGAGGACAGTCTTCGAAGTGCACTTTGTATGAATGTGTGACCTGTCTTAGGACTAGGGGCCGGTACTGGTGAAGGAGTCTCTGACTTTTTGACATCTTTCGAGCCTGGGGCGACAGCTGCACCGAAGGGATTGGTGAAATCAGGTTGTGGAGTCGAGGGAGGAGATTTCTTGGCTGCTGGCGTTGTGGCTGTTCCGATGCTGGTAGTAGCAGAAGGAGTGTTCGCATTTGAGGAGAATTTAGAACTTATACTTGACATCCATGAATTCCTTCTCCCCGGCGGCGCTACTTTTGTGTCTTTTGGACCCTTGGGAGTGCCCGGACTTTGCGAAGTAAGTCTCTCTGAGCTAGAACGGGGTAGGTGAGGTCGATGGACGTGAGTATGAGTGTGTGTAGGGTGGGCCCCGTTGGCCTGGGGAGTGGAGGGCGCTCCGGTATTGGATTCATGGCCAACTTTGTCCGGAGTAGGGTTCTCGTCTGCAGAGGCCTCATCTACTGCTGCGGTCTTCTTTGCGTTGTGGTCTGTGTGCCGAAGCTGTCAGTAGGAACCCCAGAGCACTAACAACGTGTGGACCAGGGACAGCAATTGCCCTGAGCTCTGCCCCAGCCTAGGGAACGACAGCAGCAAGTGCTTACCTTTGGGTGTATGATGAAGCCAGCTCACATCGACTCCGTGTATGCCTTCCATGATTCGCTCAATCGCAAGTACTTTGTGTAGCTATCCGCATTCAATGGTCAACAGTGAGAGAGAGAACCCATCGCGATGTGCGGGGTTAGTCGGCTGAGCCTTTTGAGAGGGTCAAACATTGAGGTTGGTGGCAAAATAGCATATTGTAATACATTTTGAAAGGTATTTATGTAAGCCTTACATTCGTGTCCTATTGCTTCATCTCGGTCATTGAAATAAGCAGGGGTATCCTCAGCTTATACTCGTAGAGTGGGCGTTGAAGCAACTAGAAGTTAATGGGACGGTTCCACTGATTACGGGATCCCGTTATCAATAGTTCTAAGCTGACTGCCTCAACGGCGCCTTCCTGAAGACTAATCCTGCATTATTTGCCTACGAGAATGGATCTCCCAGATGAGCTCGACTTGAACGCTTGGCCAGGTACTCTTTATGCGGAATTCCCAGTGGGCCAGGCACGTACAGGATATGGAAAGCATAGCAGACTTCAGGACCTGTATAGGAAATTCCTCGGAAAAGTGCACTATGTGTAAACATACTGTAGTGTATAATGTAGACTCCCAGCGCATGAACAGTAAATAGAATAGCAAGTGGACCGTAGCTTCAGTCCATGAGTGCTTTCTACCTAATTTTGACCTCCTGCAGAAGCATATGCCATACGCCAGCAAACACCCTTTTCCATTGCTGTCCAGAATCTCACATTGACTCCTTGACCTTGTTGATCTTCGCCTTTACACGCTCCATCTTCTCCTCTTTGCTCAACTTCGGTTTCAGGTACTTCTTCGACTCCGCCTTCCACTCCTCCTTCGACTTCTTCTCTCCCTCCTCGTCATCCGCCTTGAAGGGGTCCTCACGGATACCCTTGTGAGCTTCCTGGTACATCTCCTCCAGTCCATCCGCCTCAACTTCGTCATCGATGTAACCCTGGAATTGAGATCTATAGCGCTCCTCATCGTCATCGGCGAGAGTCTCCATGTACTCAGCAACATGACCGCCGAAGATATATTTGCGGAGGGTCTCGGCGTCGAGTTCCTTGGTCTCGATATCATAGCCAGGGAAACGATTCTCGGAGTGAGGTATGAAAAGGCCACCGTCTGAAGCACCTTTCATGGCACCAAACACGCGGGCTCCAGTAGAAGTACGAGCGAGACCGACATCGAGGTAGCACTTGAATGGACGGCGGTCCGCCCCTTCGTGTTCGGCAGCTTCAGTAAGCTTGTATTCGCCATCAGCCTCTTCAACGCCGGTGAAGGTATCCGCAAGTTCCAGTTTGGATAGTGCGCGACGAGCGATCAGAAGCCCAACACAGTAGGCGGCTGCCCAATTGGTGAGACCGTGCTTTATTCCATAGCGCTTTAGCTCGTGACCGTAAGCTGCGCAGAATACCTTGTCCCCAGTGATTTCCGAGGAGACGATTTGGCAGATGATATCCTTGTTGGTAAAGCGGACAACGAGGCGGTATTTGGGGGCATTGTATTTGTTCTTGGCCTGAGTAATGAGGCGCTTGCGGGCATAGTAGTCCGTCTTGCCTGCTCGACGACGCTTGTATTTTGTTTGGTAGCGGCTGTACGACTGTGAGTGGCAAACTCTATACAACTGCATAGACAGCAGTGGTACTTACCTATAGTAAGCGCTATTCTTGACCAGCTTGGTGAAAGGCTGTATCAAGACCCAGAGTCAGCAATTTGCGCTTCAGATCCTTTCCGAAGCTTCTTGCAGCGACTCAATCTCTTCCATATTGCATTTTCTAGGCATGATCGATTCACGAACAGAGGACTTACCATCTTGACGGTATCGCCTCGTGTATTTGTCGAGCTGGGTGTGTAAGGTGGTGTGGTTGTGCTAGATCTACTCCGGCTATTAAAAGTTTGTGGGGCTCGTCACCAACCAAAAACTAACAAGCGAGAAGGAGCAGCGCTCGCCTCAAAGGTGGGCGACGATGGAAAACACTTAACATCTATTCCCTAGGTGTTACTTTTCTGACGCTTCACTTTTCGAGCGCCAATGATGGTAGTCTTACTTTATAACATTCATCATCTCTGTTGTACATTCTAGATCTTTTGTCCATGGCTGCTTTCTCATGGCCGTAGACGTGAAAGACTGTTGTATGTAGGAAAGAGGATATGTGGATAACGAGGGCCATTCTCCAAGTTGTAGTGTAGAGAAAAGCAGCTGAGCAGATCAAGCGTCAACGGGGGTTTTTGAGATACCAGCCGTGGAGCTGGTGTAGCCTCTACAGTCATTATGCGCCCAGCTAGACTCCAGACGCCTTGCTTTCAATAACCTCACGATGCTGCTTTGGCGGAGTGTTTTGTAGCCGCCTGATCAAACAATTGACTCTTCTCCCTCAAATCCACCAACATCGGATGCTCGGGCGCAGCGCTCTCCAGGCTACTCCTCAGCTCGCTGCTGTCCTTCCCACTGATAATATTCAATACAATAAAATTGGCGATAGCCTCCACGTCCTTGGGATCCTTCTGCACGGCCTGTTGCAGGGCTGCTTCAGCCTCTGGTAACCTACCCAGGTGTAGTTCGGCAACTGCTTGGCCGACAAGGGACTTGGTCGCAGATGTGGAGGGAGCCTGAGCCATTTCTTCGAACACGTAGAAGGCTTGTTGGTAGCGCTCACCGCCCTGTAGAACGGACATGTCAGTGGATAGGTTCTTGATATTGGGAAAGGAGACATACTAGGCGTAGGCCGACCCATGATTCGGCAATATTGACTAGTAGGTTGTCTTGAGCCCATTTTCGAGCTGCCTGGACTTCTTTAAGGGCAAGGTCGGTGCGGTTCTGTTGAAGGTGGATTTGGACTGTGAGAGCTATGCTAAATGACGCACTCGAGTCAGCTGCCAACGATCCATTTGCCCCTCGATGGTGAGATGCTCGTACGCTTCAAGGCTGCCCTGGTGCTTGCCTAATAAAGATAGTGCTTCCTCTGTCTTGCCCGCACCCTGCAGCACGATCCCACCGAGTACTTGTACTGTTGGGTTTTCAGATTGACTTTCAACCAATCGCTCTACCTCTGACACAGCGCCTGATACATCGCCTGTTGAGTATTGAGCCAAAGCTTTTACTGCAACAAAATCTGGCGCATTTCCTTCCTGTTTTATGTGTGCAAGGACCTCTTTCGCCTGACCACTGGCGATTTGGGCTCGAAGCTGTAGCGTCCGCGCAGGAACCTTGTTTTCGGCGGAGAGGGAAGAGGTATCGAAATCAACTACCGTCTCATACTGGCCCTGGTAGAAGGCATTTTGTATGTTGAGAAGTTCTGCAATCGGTCAATGAAAGTTTCTGGCTGGTGCTTTGGAGGCCACAGCATACCTCCTTCTGCCGAGAATGGATCCATGATTGTATAATGTACATAGGATCAGGTCAATGATTTGGGTGTGGGGGTTTTGGAAGTTGTGTAACTCGCCAAATAATCAATGCGGCATCTTATCAAATGACCAGTTGTTCGCGTGCTTTCTCCCGCCGCAGCTCCTTCCCGCAGGGTCACGGCTTGGATGAATTCGTCTTCCTTGCCCCACGCTCGGTCCAATTATTGAACCTATTAGTACATCCTCCTACAGCTCAAACACTACTTTCATTGATCAGGGAACCGCAGCACCAACCGTGAGACCATCTTCCTTCTCACTGAGCATATGTGCAGGACAATACCTTAAGTCCGTTCTCCGATGCGGACTGTCTGCATCTCAGAGCTGAACTGGTCGCCTTGACTCTACCCATTCTCGTCGTTAATAAGGCTTACCAACACATGTTTTCGCCGTATTTTCCAGCGGTTTGAGCAACTACTTGCTGCCGTTGATTCTTGGGAGAGGCCAGCTCCGCTTTTGACGCTCTAATTGCCTATAATCAACATGGTGCGTCTTGGTCTACCGAACCGCCTCAAGAGCTCCAATGGCAGAAGTGCGGAGAGCAGTCAGCCTGGTAGTAGAGGCACGAGTCCCATGAGAACATCCCCTGCCGAAGCCAAAGGCTTAATCCTCAAAACCAAAGTGCTAAAAGTAGGCCACGGCTACACCATCATTGTTGTGCATTTGACTCTAATATATACATCGTATAGGCAAGGAACTTGGCCGCAAAAGACAAGAGTGGGACCAGTGATCCGGTGAGGTCCACCGTACAGTTATGCTATCATAGCAGTGGCTAAGGGCACCGACAGTTCCTGGTGGTGCAACTGGGTGATGCTAGACAGTCCACACCTACTATTAGCAAGACCCTTAATCCAGAGTGGAATGTTACATTCGACTTACCGATTGATGGCCTTCATTGTGTACTTCTGGAAGCTGTTTGTTGGGATCGAGATAGATTCGGCAAGGACTATCTGGGCGAATTTGACGTTGCGATCGAGGACATCTTCAAGAACGGCCGGACAGACCAAGAGGTGTGCTATTGCCCCAAGCAAGTTCCATCTTCTTGACTGATGCCCTGCAGCCATGCTGGTATACTCTAGAGTCGAGAAGGAAAGGTGCAAAGAAGAAGGGAGCGAAGATATCTGGGGAGGTCCAGCTACAGTTCTCCCTCGTGGATACCGCCGAACCCCTGGCAAACTCGAGACAAACTCTTCAGAAACTTGCAGCGATGGTCACAATGGATCTGGAAGACGAGGGGGAGGAAGATGAGGGAGATGAGGATCTTTCGAGATTAGACAGTATAGATCCGGATGATTTGGACGAGAAAAGCCCCGAAACTTCAGATGAGCCTGATGACCCTGCAAAGCCATCAAAATCCGAGAAGCGGCAAAGGAAGCTTAGAATGAGAAGGCTGAAGAAGAGGGCAAAGGCTAGAGCGTATGAGTTCACCGGCGGTACCGACGTCGTCGGAATTGTATTCCTTGAAATTGGGAAGATCACCGATCTTCCCCCTGAACGTAATAGTAAGCATGAAGCGAGGGTCGAATGTGTTGTGATCGTTGTGCTGACCTTCACATAAGTAACCAAAACAGGCTTCGACATGGATCCGTTTGTTGTGGCCTCTTTAGGCCGGAAAACTTATAGGACTCGTGTAATCCGCCATAATCTGAATCCTGTTTTCGACGAGAAGATGGTCTTCCAGGTAATGCGGCACGAGCAGAACTACTCCATGAGCTTCTCGATAGTCGACCGGGACAAGCTTTCCGGCAATGACTTCGTTGGCACCGCCAACTTTCCTTTGTCTAATGTCATATCTAATGCTCCAGAAGCAGATTCCGAGACAGGTCTCTACAGTCTTCCAGAACCCCCTGACACATCTATGGTATTGCCTACTCCCAAGCATTCGAGGTTTAGGCTTCCCCTATCCAGGACATCCTCAGCGACCAGCCTGAACAAAATCTCGAAGCCAGGACTTACTAGCCGAAGCTCTCAGACTTCTATGCATAGTAACGCGTTATTGGACCCCATGACCATGACCAATTTGACGAGTGCACCTAATGATAACAATCACTTGTCGCCAACAGTAACCCATGAAGGTAACGAGGAACAAAATGCACAACATGAAGATCCACTGATAAGATCGTACACCCTCCCTCTGATTCTAAAGAACAAGGATCGTTGGGAGGACAAGCACAACCCCCAGCTGTTCATCAAAGCCAAATATCTCCCGTATCCTGCGTTACGACAGCAATTCTGGCGCGCCATGTTGAAGCAATATGATGCTGATGAGAACGCTCGAGTCAGCAAGGTTGAGTTGACCACTATGCTTGACACCTTGGGGTCCACCTTGAGGGACGCCACAATTGACAGCTTCTTCCACAGGTTCGCGAATGAAGAAGACAACACGCACGATCCTGTGCTGACTTACGATGAAGCTGTAATTGCTCTGGAAGACCAATTGCGCCAACCGCCTCGAAAGAAGACTTGGGGCGACACAATGAGGGGATATATGGATCACGCTTATTTTTCAACGCAGGGCAATGGAGACGATACTGACAAAACTGGAGATGATATTCCTCCTATGGAAGGCACATCCAAAACACCTCTCAATCATAACGAGAACCGTTCAGCGGTCCCTGCGATTTCTCAGGATCCGCTGGGCACCCCAGGCGAAACGGGTGAATTGGTCGACGAGAATGACCTTGTCGATGAGAGAGGCGAAGAGCATGTTGTCGAGATAAGGGAATGCCCACTTTGTCATCAACCTCGCCTAAACAAGAAATCTGATGCGGACATCGTTACTCATATTGCAACATGTGCAAGTCAGGACTGGAGGCAGGTGAACAACATTGTAATGGCTGGCTTTGTCACGGCAAGCCAGGCCCAGCGCAAATGGTATTCAAAGGTCATCACGAAGATATCATACGGCGGCTACAAGCTTGGTGCCAATTCGGCCAACATTTTGGTTCAAGACCGCCTTTCGGGTCAGATAAATGAAGAGCGAATGAGCGTGTATGTTCGAATCGGTATACGCCTTCTATACAAAGGCCTGAAAAGTAAGGAGATGGAGAAGAAGCGAAGTGAGTACCAATAAAGGTCGAAACAAAGATAGGACTGATTTCTTGGCAGTTCGAAAGATGCTGCGATCTATGAGTTTCAAACAGGGCAGGAAATATGATGATCCTGCTTCAGCACGAGAAATCCAGAACTTCGTTAGTTTTCATCAACTTGACATGTCAGAGGTTCTCAAGCAGGTCGACGAATTCAAGAATTTCAACGAGTTCTTCTACCGACAATTAAAGCCTGGCGCAAGGCCCTGCTCAGCTCCTGACAATCCTAAGATCATCGTGTCCCCTGCAGACTGCCGGTCAGTCGTCTTCAATAGACTGGATGAGGCTACCAAGGTTTGGGTCAAAGGTCGAGAATTTTCCGTTCAGCGGCTACTTGGGCATGCGTATCCACAGGATGCGAAGCGATATATCAATGGCTCCCTGGGTGTTTTCCGGCTTGCACCTCAAGACTACCACCGCTTTCACATACCAGTGGACGGCACCATGGATAAGCCAAAGTTGATCGAAGGAGAGTACTACACTGTCAACCCAATGGCCATAAGATCTGCACTTGATGTGTACGGCGAGAATACCCGTGTGGTGGTGCCAATCGAATCAGTTGCCCACGGAAGGGTAATGGTCATCTGTGTAGGCGCCATGATGGTTGGTAGTACAATCATCACACGTAAAGAAGGCGAAAAGGTTCGCAGAACCGAAGAGCTTGGGTACTTCAAGTTCGGAGGAAGTACACTTCTGCTTCTGTTCGAACCCGGTACCATGCGATTCGATGACGATCTGATAGACAATTCGAGTGGAGCTCTGGAGACTTTGGTAGGTATCATTACAAGCCATGTCAAATCGTGATTGCTAAACTGGTCCTAGCTTCGCGTCGGCATGTCTATCGGCCATTCTCCAGAACAACCCCAGCATACCCCTGACATGCGTAAAAAAGAAGAAAATGTAACTAACGAGGAGAGGCAAGAGGCGAAGCGGAGGATCGAAGGAAGCCTTGCGCCGTCGACAACTTTCTCTGGACCTTCTTCAATGAAGTGACTGTATGAATCCTTGTTAACGACTGTACAATTGTCAGCTCTGCGCTCCTAGACACGGTCATGATAGATATGAAACATTCTCCAAAGCCTCGTTGGCCTTACAGGCCTGACGCTTTTAATACGCTTCCGTTCCATATGCCGTCATCATTGTAGAAGTAGAGTAGAGTAGAAGGGACTATTGAAAGCTCAATGCGTCTTTGGCGATGAATTAGCCGCTAAACCCAAAAGAGCTAGTGCAAACACGAAAAGTAAACAGAATAACGAACCAAGCTTCCGCTCCCCTCATCCCGCATGCCTTCGACAACTGCGACCACTGGATTGCAACAGAACGACCTACTGACACTATCGCTACTAAGGCATCTATATGCATTTACAATATAGGAAGGAGCGATTGCAGCATCCAGCTCAACACTGAAGAACGCCCTCATTCCTGTTCGGTACCGCCAACCCCGTCTCAAAGAACGCGCTCTGAAATCTCCATCTATTCGACTTCAGGCATTGCGATCATCGACAGCACCAATGACAGCCTACGCGACGCGCGCTCCGCTGCATTTGATAAATAACCCGCGAATGATGAGTGAGGCTTCTCGAGGTCAGAGTAGGAGGACCAGCGCCAGACTGGCAGAAAAAGAGGATTTACCATACGTCAATGGGATAGGACATGACTCGGAACCCATTAAAGGGCGTCAGAATGCCGAGGCGAAACAAGCGAAGGGCAAGGTCAATGGTGCAAGCATGAAGCCCACGGCGAAGCGGAAACCTGGTGAGAACTTTCACCAATTGAATAGTGGTTGCCACCTTTGCCAAAGCCTCGCAAAGCAGCCTTTCAGGTGGTTTGGCGCACTTGTTGTACTTACTGACTGATTTGATAGCCTACGACGAAGAGGATGATGGCTTTGCCTTCACTCGGACACGGTCAAAAAGGGCAAAAGCAGAACCTGTGCTGGCAAGCACAGCAGAAGAGGAAAGGCATGAAGACCGAGCAGAGTCAGCACCGACAAGGAAGCCAAGGAAAAAGTCTGTCTCGTCCCCTCCTGCAGAGCCAATGCAACCAGAGGGGGGGGCTGGTAAGAGGAGAAGCGCAAGGCACAGTGGAGACCATGAAAATGCAGATCCATCAGTTCTACGAGTGAAGAAGAGAAGAAAGGATCGAAGCCCCAGCGTACAAAAGGCAGACCAAGGCGGTGACAAGCCAGGGGGGGATCATCATCACAGGGAACCGGACTCACGGCAGGATAATACTCATTCAGTCGAGTATACGTTTGATGTAACCAAGATCGCCCTACCATTCGCAGATACACCCATCATCAGGCGAAACAAGGAGATGAGAAAGACCAATGGCTCCCGAAGGAGTAGCTTGGGTATGAGAGGACGACGGGCGAGTTCTCTTATAGATACGGGGAGATCTGATGGTATTTGATATCTGGCCGCCGAATTGATACTATTACTGACTACAACACAGCTTTACCCCACGACGAGGTCGAAAGCTCCGAATTCTACAAGCACATAGAAAGCGAGGGGCTCTCAGAACCACGGCGAATGAAGCAGCTCTTGACATGGTGTGGAACGCGTGCAATGGGGGAGAGGCCCTCATTCACAACAGAAGATAGTAATGCTAGATTAGCAGGTACAATGTTTTGCCGTTTACTCATAGGGAACAGTATCTGACAATGCTTGACAGCACGAGAGATACAATCACAGCTGCTGAAAGATTTCTCCACCAAGTCCGAGATGTCAGATTGGTTCAACAGAGTACGCAGGATTGAGTATTGAAGGCACAATTAGAAAACACACCTTGCTGATATTAGTTCTTACAGAATGATTCAACACCCTTACCCTCCGTACCGAAACCAAACCCAAAGAACGTTTCCAATCTGTCTAAAATACAAGAACTCGAACAACAAATCGCACGGTAAGCCTTCTCTCGCATCTTGGTTTCAATAGAGAAACGAAACAGACCACTAACAACGTTCCTACCACATAGCCTCCAAGCCGAGCGCCAATTATGGGAAAGTCTCGACCGTTCCCCCTCAGACGATATNAAATCGCACGGTAAGCCTTCTCTCGCATCTTGGTTTCAATAGAGAAACGAAACAGACCACTAACAACGTTCCTACCACATAGCCTCCAAGCCGAGCGCCAATTATGGGAAAGTCTCGACCGTTCCCCCTCAGACGATATGTCCCCACTACTGCAGCTGCAGCCACATCCCCATACTCCTCCTAGCCCTTCCGCCATCGACGCGAATCTACTCTCAGACCCAACTCAAATAGCTGCATTAGAAACCCTCCAATCGCTCGTACCATCACAGTCAGCTGATCACAAACCTTCTACTACTTTATCTTCCCTTGCAGCCACCACCTCGGCCCGCCTCCACCCCATCAATCAACATCTCGAATTCCAAATCGACACATTCACAAATAACGTGCACACCTTGAATGCGTATAAATCCGCCGCTGAGACACTCGCGGATGATGTCCTGGGCTTGTGTGCGGATTCGCTGGAACGGAGGGAGAAAGTGGGGAAGGAGAGAGCGAATGAGAAAGCGGGTGGTGATGAGGAGGTCGGCATTCGTGATGTACTAAGGGGTTTGAGTAGGGTGATTGACCGGTGATGATGATTGATGATGATTGATATCTAAGGTGTCTAAGGTGACGGAACGGACAGACAGATGCTGCAAAGCTGCATGCCTGCCGCTTTCGGCCCCACAAAAGGAAACACAATGTTTCTACCTTAGGCTCATGCACCCCGGGGGAAGCGTCCTGCCCAATTATCATCATCGCTCATCGCCTGTGGTCGGGAGTTCCCGAGGGAAGGAGAGATCTATAGCCCGCTTTTTTTTGTGTTTTTGGTGGCGGAGAGGGGGGACGTCCGGATGGGCGAATATGATGTGCTTTTTTCTCGATGCTGCATGAAAACAGACCGGCGTTTTTATTTAATTCAACGGAACGGCATCTGCCTTGCCTTGCCTAGGGGGGCCTGGTGGTGCTTGGTGGTGGTGGTCTGGACTCTTCCTTCGAGCAAGCAACAGAGATTGGCTTGAGCGTTTTTTTGTGCCATGGCGGGCTGCTGTTTGTGGGGCATTGGGGAATCGGATCATAATGCATATTGATGGCTGTCTGTATGTCTGGAGATACCTACCTACGTAAAATACGCAATGAGAGAAGAGGTTGATACTGTTTTTCTTTTTTCTGCAATCGTCTAGGATGGTCATTGTCGTTGATTGTAGTCCTCTCCCGATACCATTCCCTGATGTTCCGGCCTCGTCGAAAATTCCACACAAGATACCTACTTACACTCACCCGATCATCTCATCAATCACCATCAATCAATCCCCCCTTATCCCCGGCCCATGCACACCCGTTATGATCCGCCGCTCATAAAGCGTAGAAGCACTAAAGCCAGACGCAGGATCTTCCGTAGATTTATCGAAGCGTCTTCACTAACACTCAATAAGGTAGCAAGCAGCGTGATGGAGCGCAAGGAAACGCCCGCAGGTTTAAAAAGGATCTCGATGAGATTGGCCGCTAGGAGGAATGGCATCGGCGATACAAGATGGTGGCGAAGCGGACAGGAACAAGAGGGCAAGCAGGAACGGGCTCGAGCGGATACAAAACCGCCTACCGCAGCATCCCCCCCTCCCCGGGGCGAGGATTAGTGTACGCCGTAGTACTCAAAGTAGGTGTAAGTGTATGAGACCCTCGCCTGGCTGGCTGAGGTTGGTCTGGTCTAGGTCCTGGCGTTATGCAACCAGCCACTGGGGGGATCGTGCCTTTTGTGGGTGAATCGTTGGTTTTGTGAGCCAATCAATGTGATTAAGCTTTGGAATAACGTTGAGTTGGACGGCTTCTCTGGGTTGCATTGGTCGGACTCATCTACACCATATCATTATATTGAATCCGTATACTGATTCGATAGATCCAATTTAGCGAAGGGGCCACACGCTGCGCCTTGAACATTCTCACAGGGAAGAGGGGAAAACGAGTGCCGCGGCCATTTCTGGCCGCGAACGAAAACAGCGACATGATGCATCGAGATGAGATGGACAGGAGCTAAAGGCACGATTGGGGGCGGTGGAAAGAGGGGATTGGTCGGGCTAGCTGCAGGTGTGACACCTGTCAGAGGGGCCTGCAACTATGCGTCGGAGCTGCGGTCAGGAGAGCCCGCTGGCCGCCTTAGTTGTGACTGATAGTGAGAAGAACACATTAGGTGGGCATTTTGATTTTTGCATTCTCGTCCCATATCCGGCCTATTAGCGGATACGGTACGGGACTCACTCCGGGCCCCCTAATTGCATCGAGATTCCATTTGTGGAGTGTTGAGTTGATGCGACTGGGAGAAATCGGATCTGGGTCTCGGCTCAATGAGAGATGCGCAGTATCAGGTTACGGGAGGTACGTCAGGCGAAGATGCGATGCAATGTATATACGGAGTGCGGAGGCCTGCAGTATGGACAAGCGTGCCACTGAGCGAAATCTGACCTGTACCTACTCCATAGAACTAGCTTGCGAGGAGGAAAATTTTCCTATTGGCAAGGAAGGGAAGAAGCAGACGCGGAGCTAAAGCACCCATTAAGAGAAATAAACTTGCGTCAATCCGCTGTCACACCTGCAGAATACCGTTTCGAAAGAGCTTCATTAGTGGTTCGATATCTCGTTGTGCAGTCTTCCGTGACCATCGCGTAGCCGTAATGGTGGAGTGCTTGCTCCGATGCCCACAGGTGGGGTTCCTCTGCAACAGCCCGCTGTCAAACTTGCAGTTGGGAAGACGCCTTGGATATCTTGCCCGTTTATGATATATCAGATGATGGCCACTCCTGTCAACTGTGCATTGCCCGCCTGCCCGGCATTTTGTTTTATGAGACAGCTGTCGACTGCGCATGCAGTAGTCTCTCGGCAGTGCGTATCGAGTCACAACGCTTGCTTCTGAATGCCGCCCGACGAGATAAGTAGGTACCGTGGGAACCTCATATCACGAAAATGCATGCTACAACTCTGAATCACGAAGCCGTTGATGGGCACTATGATGTGGATCACCCGAAGCTGTTGTGCACTAGCTTTTGGGACGTTTGTTCGGCAATGTGCTGCAAAATCATGCCGATGGAAGGCTTCAAACACACTGTACCCAGTCGCTGCTCATCGAGATGGTGTCATCGAGATGATGGCTTGAAAGCTGGAAAGGGGCGTGGTGACAAGGTACGTGTGACTAAGTGTTGGATTCATGTTTCCGAGTCTTAGGGGGAAGTTGGCTCCCGTCTCCTGATTGCTTGTTGTCCGCACCCTTTGCAAGCGAGGCAAGGACGGAGGAGAGTTGTTGACCGGTCTTGTTGACCAACTATTTGCTTAATCTTGCTTTTCCTGGTACGGCTAAGGTGTTATCAGGGCAGAAAGAGGTTGCGTGTACAGGCGGCATGTGAACATGCCAATATGTGTAGGAAAGATTAAGGAACTGTTCATGGACCAGTCTTGTTATTCATTATCGCTTCCCTGCAAGGACGGGGCGATCTTGATTGGGGGCGTCTGTTTGACTTGTTTTGTTTCTCTGGTATCCAACGCGCGGCAATTTCGTGCTTCATCCCTGCACAATTGGAATCTTCTTCTCGCTACCAAACGCTGATGGCTCCATTGAATATCAACACAGCCGAGGAATAAGATGAATAAACTGGCTCTTAGCAATAAAGCTAAGCATTAGGCATGTTGAACAGTGAATTAAACAAGGTAGTTTCGGTACTGGACACAAGACCAGGAACCTCTATCGTCTATCGTCTGCAGCTAGGGCCATTCGTTAAAGACTTGACTGCCGAAACAGCAACAGCACACCCTACTTAATGTTTTGGAACACTTAGCTCCAGGATAGGGGAAATGCCCGAGATGTGACGAGCCAACGGAGCTGACATCTAATCTGAGGCCTGATACATGCCCCAGCTCATGTAGCTCGCTAAGAACGGTAAGCTGTAGCCTGCAGCGATGTTTGGACAGGGAGAAGACATAGGTGAGCCAGTGCCTCAGGACTTTGGGTTTGACTGTGATAAATTGTGATGATTTGCAACGAAGCTAACAATGGGGAGGGCACGTTCACGTTCAATGCCTTGTTCCTTCCTTCCACTTTTGGTTCCTTGTCCAATTTCGCATTGGCCAGGTCAAGAGCATTTGTTCCCACACGCATGTGTTCCGATTAGGCAGTCGCCGTGTCATACTGCCCCAATATTGCGACTGCGAGCAAGTCGAGTGGAGCTATATCAATGATTGTGTTTGGATGTGCCTAGAGAATGACACAGCGACTTATGGGTAAACATTATCTTTCATACTACCTAAGGTATGTAACACTACTGCTAAACGTCTTCTCAGGGCTCTCACCGAGAGACGGGGCGCTGGTATTTGGTTTGACGGCTGCATGATGATAAGACTAAGGTACCTTACCTTAAAATAAAGCTCGATGCACGGCCGAAGTCATAGAAGCTTGGGATCGATGCTAGGTACTCGTGCGCCATTTGGCCAGCCACCCAGTCACAATTTCAATGAGATGCTAACAACTCGCCTAGGGTGAGATACTTCTTCCATACGAGAGAGTGTGCCAGTCCGTGGCATAGACCTTCCTGTTGTCTCTACCCGAGACAGATCAGTGCAAGTGCATTTTCTTCTTTCCGAAGTGTGGACAACTCGATAGCTTTCATATCGCTAGTACTTTAGTATGCGTCCACTCACGGGACGGGAGTCGTGGCAAGGCGTAATGGTTTGTTACATCTGATCTGATCCGTGTCATCGGTATTTCACCTCGCCCAATCACACTTTTCGGACACGCTGTCTTCGCCACCCTCGCTTAGATGGCCCATCAATATTTCACGCAACTCACGTGGATGTGTAGTTCGAGCCGCTCACTTGCATCATGCTTCTTTGACATTGACATAACCGAGCGGCTTTAGTCGGATCTGTGATCTCAACGACTTGCAGCATCTGGGATCGCGATATCTCGGTCCTGCCCTGACATTCTTCATGGTACCCTCCTTAACCCACCCATAAAGCCTGTGACCGGACCTGTCTGAATTATTTTCCGTTCATGAGTATCTGAGCATACAGCTGCATTTCTTCTCTTGTGTGTCCATACACCAACTTTCAGGAAGATCCACATGCCTCTTTCCAGCCGTCTCGGGTAACTCTGCTCGGAAAATTAGAGCGATATCCGGCCACGCGCATAACGACCAGACTGCTGGATTACAGTCTGCTACCCTTCCATTGTGAACATCTTACGATAACTGCCTGTAATCCTCTGTAGATTGGGCAATATCTCTATTCCAGTTTTGACAGCTAAAAGAGGTGGATATGTTGAAGAGAAACAACAGTGCGCCAGCCACCCAAAGTGCCAAGCCGAGCCTTAAGACTGCCAAAAGTCTCTCTTCTCGGCATGCGCGCAACCATCGAGCATATCCGGTCATCAATACAAGTCCAAGCAATTGCCGATGAGGAGTGGAGAAATACTTTAATATATAATCAGGTACTTGGGCAGCAATGCTGATAATGTGAGTAATTGTGCCTCGCATAATAGGCACAGAGATGACGCCGGACACTTTCGGTATCAACGGGGTCGTCGGGTTGTGCATGATGATTTGACACAATGTTTACGGAGTACATATGATTGCATGGAAGTACCCGTACCAAGTCACACTGTACCCAGAGAACTGTTTCCGGACAGGGGTCTGCGGCGACTCCCGATAAATATAAAACGGCGGAAGTAATAGATCGCTGGGCCTTTTTCCACACCGACGATCCTTGAGGGGGAAGATCTTGGTGCTGCCGCTCTCCCATTCTGGACGAAAAAAATGGCTCTCTACACAGTAAAACCAGCAAACGATTGATCAACTGGATTCTAATTCCGACTAGCATCTTGATGATTGGGCACTGACGAGCGTCGATCCAAGCTCGGACTTTGCCATTCCTGATGGATCCAGACTTGGGAGATCAGCGGTTCAAGAACAGATTTAGGTAATTGCCATGTTTTTTCTTCCCACGTCCCACGCTTTGGCTGACCTCATGATTCGTGAGGATGGAAGTAGTCCCGGATAGTTGAACGAAGATTGATACGACCGGGCGCCAGAGGAATCGTCATCGATTCAATATGACGGTTGGAGCGGAGGTTTAATCCTACTGGCTGATAGCGTGACAGCCAGCCTCCAAGGACCGCGCTTCCCTCTTAGGCGAGGATTATGTGGATAAGCCGATGTAATGGAGTAAGCCCCCGGCTGTGATCTGGGAAGTGTAGCCGGCAATTGAAAAGCAAATTGATGGACACTATGATCATTTAGGATGGGGGCGAGGGAAGTGGAGAGAAATATGGGTAAGGTAAGGTACGGTACAGTACGGTAAGATTTCCCTTGCTGTTTCTGAGCCGCTCCAAGGCCGCTCCAGGGCCGGTGGTGAGTGTCGCAAGAGGCTGCAGGCTGCAGCAGGACATCGGTGAAGGACTGCCTTAGGGTGCTGCACGCTACCCCAAGCGAGGGAGGGATCAGCAATCTCCGATCTCTCATCGAACCGGCCGCATATCTATCCCTGTTGCACTTTAAATCTCCCAACTAGTCCGTGAATGTCGTAGCTTAGACGCAGTATATGCACCTCCCACCGTCACTGAACTGGGGAGGCCCGGTCCTGCTGGGGAGAACCAGCGTCGCGGTAGTTCGACGGTATTTTTATTTTTCATGTGCGTATGCTATCGTAATTGACTCCCTTAGTATGCACACTAGGCACCTCCAGTACTTAGGTACCTTCTTTGGCTCTTTAGCAGCCATCAGCACCGAAGAAAGGACGCTAAAGAGAGCTCATCCTAGTGCTCTTAGTCTTGTCCCTCCCCAGTCACTCCTACTCATCCTAGTCCTCCTAGCTCTCCTAGCCATCCTAAGTGTGCAGTCAAGAGTCAAGGCCTCGTACCAAAGTAGTCCCACCAGCGCCCTTCCCTCGCAAGGCATAACGCCATCTAAATCCTACCCGATCTGATCACCTCGCTTCGTCCAGTTCCCCTCCGCTTCCATCATCCATACTTTGCCTCGTCCTGTACATACCACTCGCGCCATTACTCTCAATCCGTTCACTCCTTTCCCCAGAACAATCATCCCACCTTCCACGACGACACTCACCACCCCGGAACGACATACCAAGGGTCTGCCACTTCATCTCTTTCATTTCACTTCACGCAACCAACATCACCTCCGAGTCTTCGCTTTCATTTCCCCCGCCGTTGAATTGTGGCTTTGAAACTCTATCTCTTACATCTTGCATCGAGATCGGGGAACCGCACGTTGCACCGTTCGTTTCGCCCATGGTCCATTAATCCACCACCCGAGCCCATACGAAATTTCAGAACCATCCACTTCGACTTCTTCGCCATTGATTGTTAATTGAGATCTGCTGTTGGCCGTCCTTTTAGTCGAGACTGAGCTTCCACATCTGCGTCTGCTGGAACGGTGTGGCCCGCATAATTCGCTTTCTTCCTGTCAGCGCGGGAAGCGGCAGCAGCAGCAAAAGAACTGGACAGCTTGGACTCTTCAAGAAGAGATATATTCCCGAGGCATGTCGGCGCAAATCTGAGGAAGTTACCGTCTTGCAAAAACCGTGTGACTGTCAGCAATCGCTCACATGGCGGACACCGCAGGCCAAAGGTCTGTCTTCACGCTTGAGTCACGCCCATCGTGCGATTTCTCTTCCCTATGGCTCTATTAGAAGCTGACTCATTCTCTAGTGGTCCTCTACCTCCCATAAATTATTTGGACATCGAGAAAATAAAAAGGGAGAACGCGGTATATGGACATAATGTTCCTGTCACTTCAACCGTCCAGATGTCCGCTCCTCCCCTCGCCAGCCCTTCCTCTATGTACTCGGGCCCTCCACCCCCGTACTCATACCCATCATCTGCTGCTAGCTCGGTAATTGGGGATGGTAGAGGTGGCCAAGGTATCGCACCGGGAAATTACATGTCACCACCAGAGACCCGCCGGAGCTCGGATGAAAAGGAACAACCAGCTTCTCAACGGCAATCGCTACCGTCGATAAATGAAGCTCTAAACACCGGAGAGCAGCAACCAATATCAATATCTTCGTTACTATCTACAAGTGCCCCTCCGCACAAGATAACGTTGGTGACGAAGAGCCCCACTAGTCCGGTCAACCGACCATTCTTGGATTCTTTGCCCAAAGGTCATTCGGATTTCTTTCCTCAGCATACGGTTTCCTCTAATCATCGCCCCCATGAGCAACCTGACCATTCCACTCGGCCAATATATTCGCCAAGTGCTGTCAGTTCCCATGGAGAGAGCCGCTTTCCCACTATAAACACTCTTTCCACTGCACGCTCCTACGATTCTTTTCATACCTCTAAGCAGCAAACGACTGCACCGCCGCCGACGGACTATAGCCGGCCTGGTGCTTCTCCCATCCAAAATAATCCCGTTTCGTCCCCTTCTACTGAAACCCACCCACGCTCGGTTGCAGCTACGACTGCATCTTTCGGTTACTCAACTTACCAGCCTGCTTACGCGTATCCACCCTCGTCAGCAACTGGAATCCCTTCGTATCGGAGACCAACCGCACACCAGCCGACATGGAGAGGTATGGGCGGTGATTTGGACCGTCCCGAGGAATTGCGAAGAGCGACCAAGGAAAGCCCTCCTCCACGACCAGCCTACGGAGAGTCCGTGAAGCGTCATTTGGATATTTACGATCTAGAAACTTCGCTGAACGATGTTAGTATCTTCCACTGCCCTCTACAACTAACCCGGGTCTGACTTCACTGAATAGATTGCTGAGGTTAGCGGTCGCGCTCTGACTTTCTCTCGCGATTATGGCACTCGGGCACACCAAACTCAAAGATCAGGACCGATCCCTGGTTCTCTTCCGACCTTGGTTGAGTGTGATCAAATGATGCAGTTGGTTCAAGGCAAGATGCTTGACTCCTTTGCTCGAATCAGGGATGTCATCTACAAGCAGCAGCAAGCACTCGCAGAGCAGAGGAATTACGACGAGCGGAATTACAAGCCTCCAATTAGCGAAGCAGACGACGATGCTAGCTATGCTATGGACAAGCTCGAAGGATCTGGAGGTTTTGCTGGATCGGACCCCAAGAAAAGGCGGGGTAGAGCTGCTCCTCCAGGACGTTGTCACAGCTGCAACCGAGCGGAGACCCCAGAATGGCGTCGCGGACCTGATGGGGCCAGGACATTGTGCAATGCTTGCGGACTTCGTAGGTCTCTTTTACCCTCGCGTAAATGGCTTATCACTAATACCTATGCTAGACTATGCCAAATTGACTAGGAAGATGGGATCAAAAGCTCCAAATGGTCCCTCAAATTTACGACCAAAGGAGTCGAGCCCTTCATCGCCCTGACAGCATTGACTGACTATTTCCTGTCATCGTATTGTTTTGCTAGGATCACCTTTTTCAGGAACACCGGCTTGTATTCACCACGGGACTAACCCCCCCCACAGGTAGCTGGAGGTGAACGGGTTTCACCTTCATCGTCATTCATACTGGCTCCGACAACCATCAGCCTTACCGCACATCCAGCCGCCAAACCGACCTTCAAGTCGGCTGTACGAGAACATTTCCTTACACGTTACTATTCGATTTTGTCGACTGACTGCAAGTGTACAAACAACACCAACACAAATTTCCCTTCCGCACATGTTTCTGGAATTTCGAGCGATGATACCAGCCTTATCAGAGGCCTGCAAAATCTTCACGCATTGCCTTATTAGAGGCATCAGATGGTACAGATTACGACATTTACATCGGGTGGGATTCGGCGATTCCGGGGACATCGATTTTACGATACATTTCATGGAGCTCGAGGATGATATTCGGACATAGATTGGGGCCACCATACTAGGGCGTGAACGGTTTTGCTTTTACTCGATATGGATAGGTTACGGTTTAGATGAAAGAGATGCAGTGTTGTGTGAGAAATTGGATCGATGAAGGGGGTAAGCTTCAACTAGGTTTGACAACATGCAATTTGAGATGGATTTTGATCTGATTTTTTCACACCTGAACTTGTCCTTTTCCTTGTCTCTTTGGTCTACTGCTTTTCTTCTACAATGTCTTATTGTCATGGTTTCTTTCAATGCTTCTTTTGGTACTATTGCATACTGCTTCCATTCATTTTTACTGAAAACAGGATTTCGCTACGTCACATTGCTAGAATTGCTAGGAATCTCGCATTATCTTGCTCGCTTGGCTGTTGCTGCAGGAAGTGAATACGAGTACGAGCGCTAAAAAAAGAAGCAATGCGATGCAACAACATTCACCAGTATTGCGTTATCCACCAACCCAACCAATCCGTCCACGGATCAGAGCACTCTCCAAATGCTTCCATAGGCTTCCAGCTACATTCACGGCGGTTGACTTCTGCTCGGTGATGCAAGAGCCTACTTTACCGCAAACAATCCGCCGACCGACGGCAAAACACGGCCCTCATGCACTTGGGTTAACCTTGTTATTCGAGCGTCATCGCTAAAGTGACGGGCGTGGTGTTCAAAGGGCCCTCCCCCCGCTTCCAATAGCCAGATCGAGCGCCGTGCATCACATATCGCGATTGATCAGTAATTGGCTCGCTTTGATCGCGCGCAACAATATACGGTGGCCCTAGCGAATAAGCAACGGCACAACGGCAACGAATCGCTCCCACGAACCAACAGAACCAAATATCCCTGCCTGTCAATTCAGTTGGGCAGCTTTGCATCGTAATACCTTTGTTGTTGGGTAGTGCTTTCTGGCCGTGGCGGTTATTGATGGAGCGGTATCGGAACCGAAGCAGCTGTCACAAGGACATATCCATCCCAACAAGCCAGTGACAGTGCTGCGTTATGGAGTGACCAACGCATACAGCTTCTGAAACATAAAGTGGAAAGCAGGGCATATACCTTCCCAATACTGTCTGTCACATGAACGTTGGATAGATGTATATGCGCTCCTTTGCCCACGCCCGGAAAACCATCTCGATACTGAATGATAAGAAGAATGCGATGCCCACCAAAGTCACGATGAACAGAACAATTCCCGATGTTAACCTCGGCCTCGGCCTCGTCATCAGCGTGGGGGTGCGAGCTGAGGTCAGGTTATGCTTCTTTGTAAGCCTGATCGCCTATATCTGTCAGGCGTTGCCCGGGAACGCTATCCTACACAGATGGTCCCAGGCACTGGGATAGCCGTTGAAAAGCTTATGCAATTATACCCTCGTCGCCATGTATGACGGCGGAAGGATGCATCTACGCATACGATATGCAGTAGTGAGGATGCATCGCGTACCTGATGGGGCCTTTATTCTGGTGCACGAGGACCGGGCTTAGATGCTTGTGTCACGAAGGTTCCTTAAGAGGCGGAACCGAGAATATCATTGACCGAATTCAGTATCGTTCTATGAACAGGCCATCACAATGGAGATCCGTTGCCTATACGCACAACCGTCAATGGATAGATAGATGCCAGGTCGCCGTCCACGGTAGATGCCAGGTCGCCTTTCCACGGAAGACGCCTATCCACAGCCGGCATGAGGACAAACTCCCACCAACCTGAATCCAACCTGGCACCCGCATCCATCCAAGTCCTGGTCACCTTATACAGCTCTAGCTTGCCCTGCTGCACGGAGGAAAGGACCTTCCCTTACCAGCAGCACACAGACAGCTGGCTAGGTGCCTGTCACCCACCGTACCTGGATACCTCCGCGCCTGTTCGCCAGCTAGTTGCACGCACGTACGGAGCTAATGTCTCTTAATATCTGAGCCAGTGGGCCAACTCTATCCTTTTGGGCTTGAAACATGGTGATCCCGAGGCTACTGTCAGACAGACATACCCGGTGGTGCAGCCTCATGCATCGTTCCTTGCTTTAAAATTCGCCAATATAAGCATACCTTATGCTTCGTGCGTACGGGCATCCTGGTGGTGATCAATATCTATCAGGATACATGGCTTTTAGTACAGTGATTCCAGGTAACAAAACCTGGACTCTGGTTTGCAAACGGCCGCGTACGTATGCTCAAAGGCTTGGATCGAGCAAGGACACAGACCCCGCTTAGGCCTCGCGATTATTCCTTCTAGCACATGAGAATCACCAGCGGCCAGCAGGATTGGATAAGTATGAGAGATCTCGACGTATGAGGCAGCAACCTCTGAACAATAAGCAGCAGGGTTCATACCCTGTCAGCAATAAACGAATAAGCCAAAATCCTATAGCACTGAAGATTCTCGGGAATAAAAAGGTTTCGGGCAATAAACCACGTTTTGACAAGCATCTATTCCAAATACTTTAAACAATTGAAATATCCCTGTTCCACTCTATTCCAACATTAGTCTCCTACTCTCCTACTACTAATAGGTTGACTCTGCTATTCTATCACGATAATTGTTTGCTGAGGTTTCAAATTATTCATCTAAATCATCAAGTCAGCCCCATCCCATATCTCCTTCCCCCAAATACCGACCCTCAACACCAACCACCATCCCAAGTACTCATATTTCATACGCCACAATCCAACTCTCCTCTCACCGGAGAAAATCCAATCTCTCACCATACACACCCTATCAACCTCCTTCGTTACGCCCAAATGAAGTCCGTACACACCATATCCGACATCGAATTCTGTCGATACCTTACAGCCTCAGGGCATTGACTGCCGGAGTGAACGCATAAACGTTGATACGTGCAATGATGAGGGGAGGGAGCGTTGTGGGAAAATGGTATACTAGACTGGTCCGTGGGGGGGGG
>KI911126.1:1972611-2059400 GCA_000482085.2 Cladonia metacorallifera KoLRI002260
CCCCCCTCAATCCCTTCTCCACCCCCCCGTCGCCGCATCCCTTACCCACAAAGATGAAGGCTACACCGAGTCCTTCCTTCATGCCCTCATACCTTCCCACCACCTCACCTCCCACATCTAATCAGAGTTGCATTGATATCCCAAAGCTTCGTTCTTTTCTTCCTTCCTTCATCCCATCCCATCCCATTATTCCTACCTCCCTCTCACCGCGCTCCTAACATCTACCTTACTCATACTCATCCTATCAATAATCACCACAGTACTGCAACTTGGCGGCCTCGGAAGAAGAAGAAGAGGAAGAAGAGGAGGAGGGAGAAGAGAGAAGCGTTGCGTTTGTCGGCTTTTTAGGGAAAGAGGGTTGAAGAGCATGACGTTGGAGAGGGTAGGAGGGGGACGTGGAATGTTGAGGGCCATGGAATTTGGAGATGGGCGTTTGGAGAAGGTGTGAATGGGGCCTGGCTGGGGGAGGGGGATTTGTTGGGGATTTGCGGAGGGATGAGTATGAAGTATGAATGGGTGGAAAGTGACTGAAATGTATCCCGATTGTTGCTTTAATATTGATGCATTCATTCTATGGGAGACCCATGGATGGCTTTGATTGCATGCTCTGACCGGAGTTACCCGTAGAAGTGGCTGTATAGCATCACAGAAGCCATTATGGGCAGGATTGTTAGAGAAGTAGATGGATCTGTCTAGTCTAGTAGCTAACAGTACTGCCACCGAGCCTTCTATGATGCATGAACCTGTCAAACAAACAGGTCGATACATGGCAAGCATCATCCCATCGCCAAAATCGTATTCGCACAACCCAAGTGTGCTTGTTGAACCATTCTCTCTCCTCCTCTTGGAGTATAGCGTACAAGCGTTTCTCCTTTCTCAACGAGAAGTCCTCGAGACCTCCAAAACCCACTCCCAGAGTCCCAAGGGTATATAGACATCAGGAATTAGATCGATAAGATTTGTACACATATGAAAACTTGGCGACATCAACGCTCGTCTAGAAGGGTATAAAGCTTTGCAAAAGTCTTAAACAAAATTCCAAACCAAAAATTAGAAATTGTCGAAATTAGGGAATATGGTATCGGCGGTAGTGTGTAATCCAAATCACATCATCATAAGGCGTGTAGTTCTTCTCTCCGGGTACCTGCGACCTGGCCCTAGGGAAGATGGCTGCTGAGCAGCCCGAAATGCATGTTGCTCGCAGAGCGTGCGGCCGTTCCATTCAAAGTAGTCATCTCGTAGGATTCTGTGGCACTCCTGACAGCTGAAGCAGTGTGGGTGGAATTTCAGCCGTTGTTCAGTCTCCAGGTATTGACCCTCGATACCTCGATCGCACTTTGTGCATAGGGAGTTGTTGAGCTCGTGGTAATGCCGCGCGCAGTAGGGGTTGTTGTGCATCACATAGAAGTCTGCGGTTTGGAACGGCGCTTGACACGTCTTGCATACAAAACATTGTTTGTGGTAGTGCCCAGTGAGCCTGCCGTCCGCAGAGCTGACGGATTTGCCCCTTATGACCTCTCCGCAGCCTCTACAATTCCCCTTTTTGCTCGGCCTCCGAGGCGATGGTGTTCGTGGTGCCAGTGGGGTTGGTACTGGAGACACGCGGAGGCTGTTGGATTGGGTTGCGAAGGAGGATACGACGTATTCGTCTGGCGACAGAGCTGGAGTGCCATACCTCGCGCCGGGGTCCTCTCGTGGTGCTGGAGAAGCTTTCCTAGGGCTACTATCGACAGAAGCATTTGTCGGCCTTGGCTTGAAGGGACTACCCCTGGGGTCTTCTGGTAACACCGGAGATTCAAGCGCCGGCCCAGTCTCCACATCAAATTGAAAGCCATTGAACATGTTATTTGCTCGACTATTGTCCATCTGCCCTTTCAATTGCTGCGGTGATTCGTTCAGAGGCGGACTGGATCTCGAGCTCCCACTCTTGAGACCAGAATTAAATGACTCATCCGACGAACTGGATTCGTGGGGGGCGTGATATGGATTCTCCTGGTCCAATCCCCTAACAGGCAGAGGCACGGGAGGCGCGTCTTGGAGTCTTATGTCGTCCCTTGCATTACTCCTACTCATACTCCGCGCCCGGGCTGTGTCGGCTCGGTCTGGAGCTTGAGTTGTACTTCGACCTCTATTCAACTTCGAAGCATTAAACGAGCTGGTACTTCCAATTTCGTGCAATGGTTGCATAGCAGCTGCAGCTAATGAAGGCCTTGGTTTGTGTCCCTTGTCTGAAGGCCTCTCCGAAGGCTCTGAAGGTCTTCTATGAAATGAAGACTTCTCTTCTGATCGTGCATTAGGGTCATCCTCGCGTGGAAACGTGTTTGAACGACCAGGGCCAAATGAACCAAAGTCAAAGCCAGAGTCCGTGAGTCCATGTCCACTTTCGGTACCGCCGGGATCGCCAGGACGAGAAGGTCTTCGTGGTGGTGGGGGCATAGCTGGTATCGTTGGTACTTCTTCCCTACTTCGATCGAACACGTATTTCGAGTTCGATGAAGCGTTCGAAACAGAATGTGAGTGACTACGTGTATAGTTTGAACTGGACGTCGACGGCTTTTGCGAGTGTGTCTTATAACCCTGTGAGCTTGCAGGACGAATAAAGTCTTGGCTACTGCTCATGGATGATGTCTTTTCATGCCCAGATGGACGCAATTGACCTTTCTGGCTGAATGGCCCCGGGGCAATGCTATTCATCCGCTGCAGGACACTTCCCCCTCCCGTAGACTGTGGGCTTAAGGGAGTGTAAGCCGAGTCACGCTCTGTATTTTCTTGCATAATCCGATTGGGTGGAAAATTGAATGCTGTGTTTTCGACAGGGGTAGTTGGTGTTGCACTCCGCGACCTGGAGGTTGGAAAAGGAGGGAAGGCACAGTCTTGTGATATCGTCAATTCAGGAGACGGAGGACCTAGAGCCACTGGAGGAGCAGCCAGGTTGTTGGTTTTGCTTCTTGTAAATTTTGAAAATGGAGATTTGCGGCCGTTATTAAAAATTATAGGAGAGGCGCTTCGCGAGCTCGTCGTCGTCTGGGGTGAAGGTAGAGGTGCATCTGACTGTAGAATAGAATCAACTGCGTAGACCGAATCAGCATTTTGTACTTGTGTAGATAGCCCATTGACGTACATGTAGATGTTGCAATGGCTCGTGGAGGAGGAGTTTTGGTCGGCTTAGGAGGTGGTGGCATATCAGGTTTGGAAATTGAGGGTGCGAAGGGCCCATCGAGGGCTCTTAGTCGAGATTCAGGCAGTGGAGGAGCTAGGCTTGTGTAAGTAAATCGAAGATAACTGTACTGCGAACCAGGCGTACCAGGGGCACAAATATGATCTCCCATCGCTGAGATAGGGATCTCGACACTGCACATTGAGCATTTGATAGTCGGCAAGAAGCTCGACGCCCGCGTTGTCGATGCCATGTTTGCTTTTCATTTCCCCTCGCGCAGTCACGTCAAAGAATGTTTCCCGCGGCGACCAAAACACATGCAGCAACGTGTATTTGTGCAGCGTGCCTCCGAGCTTTGTCCACTAGCAATGCGTTCCTTATATTACTTATAATGATTAAAGACTGTTAATGTATGACGATGGTTGAAAGTCGATCTCAGAAGATCGCTGATGGTTGTTTTCGTAGGCGCCGTGTGCATAAGGAGTGGAATGTTTGGTCGCTCATTCGACAGTTGGCGCCAGGAGGGAAATGAGTGGTGTAGACTTGGCAGTCTGGCCGACAGAAAGGACTGTATTGGCTGGGAGACTTCACAGAATGTCTATGATGATCATGTGCAGCACTCAGCCCCCGTATCCCAAACCCACCTGAAGCGCCCTGTACAAGAAAGACTGTGTACTGTGGATGGTGTTGATGGAGGAAGAGAGCTCGAATGTCGAATGATGCTTGGGGCGATGCACCCCCAGAGCTTGACTTTCTCGGGAGGCCAATTTCGGGAGGGCCTTAAAGTTTAGGTTTAACGTGATACTACACCGGTAGGTCTCTATCTACGGAATGTGGCAACACTACACTGGTACAACCCCTTAAGCTGGCGTAATTGATCCCCCATCCGGCCAGTATGCATAAAGCTGCATAATCAACCCCCGTGTGCAAACGCAACGGGAATCGAACATTGAAACGGTAGCTGGTACCGTGAGCAATGCACGTGCGACACGAGGTGGCTTTCTGGGCTGCATCCCAGGAACAGGAATGGCCTTGATAGTGGTGTACTCAGAGCAGTGATGATTGGTCTGGTACTGGGGTCGATGCAGGTCAGGTCAGGGATGAGGCGGAAAGGCTATGAAGCTTACTTTAGTCGTCGAAGCGTTTCCCCAATCCGGTCCTCGAGATATTCAGGGGCCAATTCCCAGCCCACCCTTCCTGAACCTCTTGCTCCAAACAATCCTACTTCAAGAACTAGAAGAACTAGTATATCCCTCAAACCTTCCATTCCTGTCCTGTTTAGAAGTCGTTTCCTTACCACCGAGGCAGACTCTATGCCTAATGTGGAGGGTCTTGGTGGAAGTTTCACCTTCAACCGATGGTACAATCGTACAGTTTGGGATAAAGGGCGCCTTGGAGGTTAGTGCGAGACTGGTGCAATTGGCCGCCAGCCATTCCATTGCATAATGTACACCAGAACAGGTACCAGTACTGCTCAATTAAGCGGTCTCCTTTTACTGTGCAAAATGTTTGCCATTGAAAGAAAGGTCCCCGGAACGACCTCAGCAAAAATCGCATGGCATATATTTCTCTAATCTTCTAGGTAATCTCTTAGAGCTTCAGTGGTCGTATGCTCTGGATTTCCTCCGGTGCGGCCGCCTTCTATCTCTTCATCTTTCATGTCTCGAATACAAACCGTCATGTGAACGCAGCTAGGTGTGCCGGATGCTATCTGCTAAGTCTAACCAGCAACTTAATCATACCAAAAGGACACGGCGTGATGGTAGTTGCAGGCGTTTTCCTGTGTTGCTACCCTTATCGATACGCGATGTGGGGGATGGATCAAACTTCAAGCTCGGCAGGCTAAGTTTCTCCGGTAGCGGATGGTTAACTCCACTTATAAACACACAACGCACTCTTCGTCCTCGCACCAGAATCTAGCAGAATATTCTCCTGTGATACGAATTTTCAATTTCTCCAGAACTTCTCATCTTCACGGCAAGCTGATCGCACTTTGAAGTGTGGTCAACAAACACCGGCAAGACGTATTCAAATTTGCTGAATTCGTAAGTGTTATCTACCTGCCTCAGTCTCCACTTTTCATCTTGTGAACGTTATCCTTCTATATCGAAGATTTGCGGAAGGGCTACATAGACAATGAGTTGTTTCTGAATACGAAAGACGTGCCTGGAAGATGATTAGCCGGTGATGAAGTTTGGAAGTTGTATCATTCTACTGGATGATGTCAAGAGAAATATATATTGAGGAGAGTGGCTGACATACCTCACTCACAGGGTGCACCACCCGTTCAACGGAGGCCGACGCTCTTCTGCTCCTGGAGGCGCATCGGACTCGCCCCACGTCAAGTAATCTCCTTCAATAAACCGAAAGCAAATTCAAACTATGGCTCCTCACGCGGAAGGCACCAATGGCTATACCAATGGCGTAAGCCATGACTCAATGATAAGCGAGAAAAAAGACCTGTTCACGGTCGAATCTCCTAACGTGGTCTACACGGACGATGAGATCAAGAGCAAGTACGTCTATCGTACCACTTCGGTCTCTCAGGCCGGCAATGGCAAATACGTAGCCACGCCAAAGGAGACGGTCTATGACTTCAAGATCGAACGGAAGGTAGGAAAGGTTGGAATGATGCTTGTGGGCTGGGGTGGCAACAATGGTACCACCGTCACCGCAGGCATCATAGCCAACAAGCGCGGCTTGACCTGGGATACTCGTGAAGGACCAAGGGCCGCCAATTACTATGGCTCTGTCGTTATGGCTTCGACCATGAAGCTTGGTACGGAAGCGAAGACCGGCAAGGAAATTAACATCCCATTCCACGACGTTCTACCCATGGTACACCCGAACGACCTCGTGATTGGAGGATGGGACATTAGCAGCATGAATTTGGCCCAAGCTATGGACAGAGCTGCGGTTCTTGAGCCTACTTTGAAGAACCTGGTCAAGAAGGAAATGGCTGAGATGAAGCCACTTCCTAGCATCTATTACCCGGACTTCATTGCTGCAAATCAGGGTGATCGCGCCAATAATCTCATTGAAGGGTCCAAGGCCTGTATGGCTCACGTTGAGAAATTGCGAAAAGATATTCGGTAAATTAGAAGTCTTTCTCGATCCAACCATGCATGCTGACAGGTGAATAGCGACTTCAAAGAAACTAACGGCCTTGACAAAGTCATCGTGCAGTGGACTGCCAACACCGAGCGTTATGCTGATCTCATCGAGGCTGTCAACGACACCGCCGACAATCTAATGAAGGCTATAGAGAATGGACACCCGGAAGTCGCCCCATCAACCGTGTTTGCCGTGGCTTGTATCCTGGAGAAAGCCCCCTTCATCAATGGTTCCCCCCAGAACACCTTTGTCCCTGGTGCTATTGAACTTGCGGAGAAGCACGGCGCTTTCATTGGTGGTGATGACTTCAAGTCCGGGCAGACTAAGATGAAATCTGCCTTGGTCGACTTCATGATCAATGCAGGCCTCAAGCTCACTTCAATTGCAAGCTATAACCATCTCGGTAACAATGACGGCATGAACCTGAGCTCTCAGAAGCAATTCCGCTCCAAGGAAATCTCCAAGTCAAATGTCGTGGACGATATGGTCGAAGCGAACAACATCCTTTACGAGCCCGGTGAGCACCCAGATCATTGTGTGGTCATCAAGTACATGCCCGCTGTTGGTGACAACAAGCGTGCCCTGGACGAGTACTACGCCGAGATCTTTATGGGCGGACATCAGACCATCAGCTTGTTCAACGTCTGTGAAGACTCGCTCTTGGCCTCTCCCCTGATCATTGATCTCGTCCTCGTTGCCGAGATGATGACCCGTATCTCTTGGAAAACAAATGACAGTGAGGAGTACAAAGGGTTCCATAGCGTGCTCAGTATTCTAAGCTACATGTTGAAAGTATGTCTTCCCAGAACCTTTTGACATGGCTATCTCACTGACACTTCTAGGCTCCTTTGACTCCTCCGGGCACACCGGTTGTCAACGCCTTAGCCAAGCAGCGTGGAGCCTTGACCAACATCTTCCGCGCTTGTGTTGGCCTCCAGCCAGAGTCTGACATGACACTTGAACACAAGTTATTTTAGATTGACTATCGATTCGCAATATGGCGTGATCAGAATGCTTATGACAGAGGTGTGGGAATCACCTTGTGGGGATAACGAATCTGCTATAGTAGGTCGAAGCTCCCTTAGTACACTCTCTTAGATCCAAGGAAATAGCCGTCCAAATACACATCATACTCTGTGACTTTGTCAGTGGTTTCAACTGCGATATATGTGATTTCAGTATTGTGATAAGAGACCAATTTTGGCGCCTAGCGGAGCCGAAGAACGCGTAACATAAGAGAATAGAGCATAAGTCATGCATATAACAGGAATGTTTAAGCTGGGTTCAATACTTATTAAGGTCCTCTAAAGCAGCAAATTTCTTTATCACCTACAAATTAAGTGCGAAATGATATAATAAAAGGTTAGAAACCTCTAAAACTACATTTTCCAAAGGTAGTATTAGGATCGACTTATCAGAGGTCAGCTCTAAATGCATGACTTATGCTCCATTCTCTTACAATCCCTTCCACTACCACAAACACCAAGTCTACCCTCTTGTGCTGGTCTCTTCATCGAGCTACGATGACCCCAAGAATAATGCCTGCCCAAAATTCCTCGATTCAGTCATTCTTCCAGCCCGAAGTTCCTTCTTCTTCACACAAATCCCACAGACGTCCGAGCAGCAAAACAGATACCAGTGACGGCTTCACGTCCTCTGAAGTTGAGGCTGCATCACACCCTTCCTTGCACAAATGGCAGCCACGCACGACATACAACGACGTTGACATCGGTAATCTGGTCCCGGGCCCCGGTTGTGTTGCACTGATGGGGAGGGTTGCCAACTTTTATGATCAGAAAATAAATAGCAAGTCACCTCAGGCGGCTAAGGGTTGCTTGAAGATCATTGTCAAAGATGATACTGGGGCTTTTGCAGTAATAATCCCACCTTTCTCCTGTTTTCGATAATTTTGCATGATAGGCGAGAATTTGATCATTAACGCACTTGACAACTTCAGGTGAAGCTATGGTACGCCAAAGTTGACTACAAGCTCCGTCTCGGACATCTCGTCTCAATATGGGCCCCGCATATCTCCAATACTGAATCTAGCTCCCTGAGCCTGCAGGATGCTTCGCTAGTTACCTCTATCTTCCCAGAGCGGGACAACAGCTGTTACTTCATGGTCCAAGAGAACAGCGACGAGGGTGTCTTGTGTAAGACTCCCCTTGGATACCGAGACGGCAAGCAGCTGGATGGACTCATTACGTTGAAGAACTACATTGATGGGGGGCATGAAGTCCCGGGTGCCAGAGTGCTCGTTTGCGTAAAGAGTATTGGTGGTAGGAAGAAATGTGAGTCTATTATCATGCTAAATTGAGTTCCCTAGTAATGATGCTTCACCAGTCACCACTAAGAAAGGCGTCGAGACGGAAAAGGTCGACGTCAACATCTTCGATGACACAGCAGATGCCACACTCACGCTCTGGTCCCGCACAGCTGCATCTGGGTCATATTGGAAGCCATCTTACACTATCTTACTCATAACGAACCCAAGCTTCAAAGGGGATAGACGATCAACGCTCTCACTCAACCAGGGTACACAAGTGGATGTTGATCCGTGTATGGATGATGCGTACTGGCTGAGAGGGCACGCGCAGAGGTTGACGAAGAGGGATCATGTCAATGAGCCTTTTCCAGATGGTGGTGCGAGGCTCAGCTCTCACACTATGTCATTGAAGCTAATATGGATAGTATTTGATGTCGAGGATATTTCAGAGGCAGAAACAAAGATCTTTTTCACGCTCGCAGATATCGATGAGTTGTGAATGGCCCATCTTAACCCCTCCCAATCTTTCAAATGCTTACACATGGCAGTGCTCGAGCAGCCCCGATGGGTGAGCCTGCTTACCCTTCGCTACCCGTATCTATATGCCAGCCTCTTAGCAACTAATCTTCCGGCAGAGCAATTCACAGGCTACCTCAGCCTCACAATACTCGAACTAAACATCTACAACCTCTATCAACGCAGCCAGCTCTTCTGCACGGAATGGTTCGTTTCCGTCCCTCCCCGTAGCCTTCCCAGCTTAGAATTATCATCTACAGCTGCGGCGTCCCCCTCTACGCCAACACTACATCCACAAAATGCAAACAATGCGAGACCGACATTCCCCTCCGGATAAACCCACGTTTGGTACGCTCCGTCCAACCAACTTCCGCCCAAGTCCCCACTCCACCAAAGCCTCATTACACCTCGCCACTAACTCTCGACACTTAGGTCGGTCTCCTCCTCGACGAATCCGGCGCCCTAAATCCCGGCAAACTAATCTGGTCCCCAACCGCCTGGACCCAGCTCCTTGGCCGTAGCGCAGAAGACCTAGCGAAAGCGGCTGAGAATGTTGTTTTGATCAAGTATCTTGAGAATCGTCTTTTGTTTCTGAGAATTGCTGTGTGGTTTGGGTGGTCGGGAGAGGTTGGGAGGCTGTGCGTGCTGGGAGTGACGATAATTTGAGTTCGTTGTTGGTCGTGGGACTTGGGGTTTTGCTTCCTTCTTGCGAAGGTTTGCTGCTTGGATGCTATTAAGGACGTAACTTATGGTGTTCAGCTCTTTTCGAAGTAGAGCTGCTCTGCTGGCATCATATTGCTACTTGACGCGGATCTGTCGTATCTGCTTAGACAACTAGTCAGAGAGCTTGGTGAATCAGAACCTGTGGTATTTATATATTTATGGAATGCCAGAAATTTCTTGTCCTCATGTCTGCTAATGTACTACAATTTGCTTAGGTCCAGAGCCGAGCAAAACATATAAAGCCTGGTTTCTCAACCCTAGCTGCAGTAAATGAGCCGACAAAGCTAATGGCTCAATCTGCTCGCTAAACTTATTCTCATCTCTCATACCTTTTCCTCGGGACGATGGGCCATTCCAAAATAACCCCCCGGTCTTGGTATTGCTGTCCACCACAATTAGCTTCAAAACCTGACCGTTAGCTAAGGCGATTTGAAAGCGATCTCATGACGATTCATTGGTGTTTCTTGCTATTTAAGGGTTCCCAAGGCTTTGCGAGGTCGAGACAAGGTTGCCAAAGCCCACAACATATCAAAAAGTCAAGGATATGAGACATTAGCAAGAAAGAGTCATCGTTTTGAAAACAGCGCTTGCAGCATGCTGTATGTCACTCCTCGTATATACCCAAGCAGGCTTGCTCCATGAGCTACGCAGGGAGGTCAATGCCATGATCACCTCGACCGTTGGCAAGAATGGCTCCATTGGAAAGCTCCATGTCACCAGCTTGAGGACAGTCTGCCCTCTATTGACCTCCATCTCTAGGGGGTTCTTGGTTCGCCAGATAACGGAAGGTATCGTCCGAGATGGGCGAAGGTTGTCGAGAAAGGATGGTATGATTAAGACTCTATACCCTGTGGTTCATAATGACATCTTGAACTGGGGGCTGGCCGTTAATAATACCAATGCTAGGCGCTTTATGATTTTTGGATATATCTCCATCCATAACTAGCATGGAAAATGGGTTGTAAAATCCCTAGCGATGAGCCCGCCGCACCTCTGAATTCCGTAAGCATCTCAATCTGGGGCTTAAGCGCTGTGAGGCGGCTGACAATATCGGCCATATTTAAGCAGGACACTGGGGAGAATAATGGGATAATAAGTGGTGAATGGTAATGTATGAGGCAGTAGGGACATCTCGTATCGAAATTGAGACCCTGAATGCGGCCTTACTATGGGAAAAAGCACGCATACTTCGTATTACTTATTTATAGAATCTTACTAAGCCTTTAAGGACTCGATCAACCCAGCACTGCCCGTAGACTTTTTACAGTAACACCACGTTTCATCTAACAGTTGTCGACGATACAAGTAACTGATAATCATGCACATCGCTGTCTGCCCAGCATGCCAGCATGGTCTGACAGATGCTAAGAAATCAGAAGGCTACATTAATCTACCAGCCTTCCACCAGTCCAAGAGGCATTGGCCGAAGCTATCGTACCTTCAGCAAACAGCTGCTTTAGGTTGCCCTCTATGCACGATACTGCTGCGCTGTGTTATGCGAACAGCTGATGTACAAACGCCGGCTGAGGAGTTGAATTTAGACCTTATGCGGATAAGACGAATGATTGGGTTGAACTTTGATATCATGGATGCTGGCTCAGGATCTACAACATCGTATTACTCTCCGTCTCCCGAGCTCCAAATTGTTCCCACGGAAGGTCGGAATCCAACTTACATTTGTCATTTGTTCAGCGGACTGTAGCTTACTATTGATAGATCTCATGGACTGCATTGGTGCCTTTCCCGATTCAGGCTCTCGCACGAACTCCAAAGGATGTCAGCGTCTGGTGAAGACATGGGTAGACCAGTGCATCACATCGCACAGACCATGTATGCCTTCGTTCAACTCTACATCTCGTATGCCTGGCCGTCTCCTGGATCTGTTGCCGGGAAACAAAATTGGCGGATATTTCGCGGTAGTTGAGGGCGTCTTGGGAGGGGAAGACTGTAGATACGCGTGTCTGAGTCACTGCTGGGGTGGAGAGCAGCCCCTCAAATTGACTAAAGACACGGCAGAGAAGCTAATGGACGGGTTGCCGGTGGAGAGTTTGCCCCCTACTTTTCGAGATGCAGTAACCGTGTGCGGTTGGCTTGATATCCAGTATCTATGGATCGACTCATTATGCATTCTACAGGATTCGGAAGATGACTGGAAAATCCAAGCGTTTCAAATGCGCAGTATCTTCAAGAATGCATATTTGACAATAGCGGCAACCCATGGCTCTACCTGCCAATCTGGCCTTTTCAACGGACGGAACCCAGTTGCATCAGTTATACCTTTTGGCCAGGTGACCTCCTTGGACTCGGCGGTAGAAGATCAAACGCGATCCGTGACAGTCGTGGACACCCTACTTTGGGAGACAGCCATTGAAAATTCGCCACTAAATCGTCGAGCTTGGGTTATGCAGGTTTGTCCAATCCCTTGTAAAATATGATGTACTCGGTCTCAAAGTTCTTTTCAGGAGCGTTTTCTCTCACCACGAATCCTGCACTTTGGATCCGAACAGCTGTTCTGGGAGTGCACGAGTAATCAAGCCTGCGAGACATTTCCCACATCCTATCCGTCCCACATATCAAACAATAGACATAAATTGCCATTCAAGCATCGCACACTAATTAGAGATACAAGCTCAGATGCTACTCGCCAAAATTCGCAAGAAATCGTCAATGAAGATGATGACGAGGACGAGGAGATAGTCTCCCACAGGAGGTTGCTCAGTCAATGGATAGAGTTATACGAAGATTACACGCGAAGGCAGATTACTTACGACAGCGACCGAATTCCGGCTTTTGCTGGGATTGCTGAGGAGTACCAGAGTCTAATTTGTAAACCCTATGATGCTGGTATCTGGCATATGGAGATCGAGAGGCAATTGCTGTGGCGCACAAAGAGTCCTAGTATAACAAGCAGAATTGTTCCGAGTAGTGCACCAAGCTGGTCATGGCTCTCCATTAAAGGTGACATTGTTGGGCCCGATCTCATCCGCAAGCACTTACTGGTCTCGAAAGTACATACCATGGAGGCAACACTTGAAGATCCAAAGCTTCCGTTCGGCAAAATTACGAGTGGATACATTGAATCCACCGCTTTCATCGCCCCATTTCCGGATAATGTGGTCCCACCGCGTACCACACCAGCTGAAGACGACATACAACATCAGTCAGAGCCAAACGACTTCCGTATTTCTCTAGATACAAATCTTACCGCTTCCGATCTACAGCGGTGCTCAATCTTTCCCCTTGTCCTAGAGGTTTCTGCGTACAGCAGGCCACGGCTGACAGGTCTTCTTATCACCCCTCTTATCGAGGGATCAAATTATGCCACTGAACAGAAATTCTCCCGAATTGGTATGTTCGAGGCAGAGGACCAAAGAGTTTGTGAGAGTCTAAAACACCAGCGTTGTAACGGCCATGGCTGTGTCTTTGAAAGGTTCAAAGCAGATGACGAATCCCACGTTGTGAGTGCCGCAATCGACTATCGAGAACAGTATCACAGAATAAGGGAAAAAGCGAAAAGGGATAGATCGAAGACTCGAGTAATTGAAGAGGATCTAGCAAAGTCTTTCATCAATGAATCTCTACAGCGTCAGCTAATCACTATACTCTAATCATATATTAATAATATAACGTACAGTATTATAGCTTCTATCGAGCATTCTAGCCATTATGCCTCATGCGCAGACATATAATTTAGGTAGTAAATTTATATACGAGATAAGCTCTATTAACCATAACTATATCAGAATATGTAGCTTTAGCTGTATGTTAATGTAGTGATGAGGGAGAATTTTTAAGTGATGAGCCCATCAGGAACAAGGATGTGCGACGTGGACGAATGCATGTAGAATAAGGAAGGTGCTTTGCTCGTATCACGATGGGAAGTCTTGGCTAGATTACGCCAAGGCAGTTCGCGTGGTTGTCGTCCCCGGCCGTTGTCCTCTAGTACGGAGGTCTTTCCAGGGCCAACGCGGCCCGAGAGTTCCAATGCCGTACCCATAAGCATGACGAGGCATACCAGCCGTATGCATTGTCTGTTGTTGACGTCGCAAGTCGATGCTGTGCCTGTGCCTCACTAGAACTAACTACCTTACTCGCAGGTAGTATATTTTGCCCCACGGGGTAGATTGGTGCCGTGCGAATTGCTGAACCTCAAGGAAAGGAGCGCGCCTTTCGAAACAACAACAGGCGACAATCCCCATACCCTCACCCAACTACGTATCATGCGAACCATTCCTCTCTTTTTGTCTCAACCTCCCCGGCCTTGAACGTACCCTACGAGGATCTTACCATCGTTTGCCACGGGAAGAAGTTACCTTCCGAAAGTCGCTGTACCACACTCTTCAGATTGGCAATATCATTGGTCACCAAGACCAGGGAAGCCCCACACACCCACCTGCAATCCCCCCGCCCGGCCCTTGGGGCTACGGCTTTCTCGCGTCATCAATGCTCCCCAAGATCCCCAATCTAGCATTTCTAGTAGCATGCTCTGCAAGGCACCATATCGGTTGATCGCTCATTGATGTCGAATTGCCTTGACACGTGCTCAATGATGTATGACATAAACAAGAGAAGAGCTCACTATGGCCAGCTTGAGCTACCGCTACAAGAAGCTCCATCCTGCCGAAGAGATCGTTCTGCAGGACGTGCCTCAACAAGTTGCAAAAGAGGACATCGACCTTGATCCATTGCCCGTTCCAAGCCCCTCTACAAAACGACCAAGAACTGGGACCATCATCTTCACAATGATTGCCTTCGTTTTGGTCTTGCTGACCACGCTCAGCCTCGCCCGTGCAGCCTGGTTTGAGAGACGGCAGGCCACTACCACTCCGAGCACCACCTCCACCGAGGTGCCCCAGTATTTCCAGACCTCCCCGGAGATCTTTGCTGGTGAGCTAATCCTGCCCCAACGCGTCGAGTAAGGCAATCGCTAATCGACTTCAAGGTCCTACTGCCACTGGTAGAGCACCATTCCTGGCCGAGACCAATCCAGCTCCCTTTGGTGCATCAAGATCCTTCGTTCCCAACACTCCCCTTGAAACCTCTCTCCCAATCGTTGGGGATACCACAAATGCCAGCATTTTTCAGCTCATGGGCAATATATCCCCATATTTCCCCAATCCAGTGGGGTTTGGCGTGAATGAGTACCCACTACCATCTGGGGCTAACATCAGCCAAGTCCATATGGTTCACCGCCATGGCAGTCGCTACCCTACAACTGGCGCCGCGGTACAGACCCTCGGAGAGACTTTCACTGCCCTAGCTAAGAATGGAACGGCCAACTTTACTGGAGCGCTCTCATTCTTGAACAGCTACTCGTATGGTTTGGGCGCCGAGATCCTTGTTCCAGTTGGTCGCCAGGAACTCTACGATTCGGGTGTCTTACACTACTATGATTACGGCCATCTCTACAATACGAGTACCAAGATCATTGCTAGGACTACAACTCAAGATCGTATGTTAAAGAGCGCCGAAAATTTCTTGGCAGGGTTCTTTGGCTTGAGTTGGACGAACAATGCTACTTTGGAACTCATCATTGAAGGAACAGACTATAACAACAGTTTGGCTGGTTACGATAACTGCAATAATTCCAATATAGGAGTCGCTGCAGGTGGTACCAACGCCAGCGTCGTTTGGGAAAAGATATACCTACAGAACGCAACAGCTAGGTTCAACGCTTTGTCCCCTAGCTTCAATTGGACTATTGCGGATACGTACAAGTATGTTCGTCAATTCTGCTTTCAATGATCTATTGGCTAACTTGAGTCTTAGCGCTCAAACCTTATGCCCCTACGAGACCGTTGCCTTTGGCTATTCATCTTTCTGCGACCTTTTCACCTACCAGGAATGGCAAGGCTTTGAATATTCCATTGACCTCTCATTTGCTGGGAACAACTACTTCGAATCACCAACGGGTCGTGCAGTTGGCATTGGATACGTAGAAGAAGTACTTGCCAGGCTGACCAACCACACCATTACCTCAGCTACCGCACAAGACAACATCACCCTCGATAATAACACTGTCACATTCCCTCTTAATCAAACCCTCTATTTCGACTTCAGTCACGACACGAACATTGCGGCCATCTTAACAGCCTTTGGCCTGACGCAATTCGCCCCCGTCCTTCCAACATCAGGCCCGCCTCCAAACCAACAGCTCATCGTATCCCATCTCCAGCCTTTTGGCGCCCGCGTGGACATTGAAATCATAAACGCACCACAACCAGTAGCCGCCAACCGTACCGAGGTGGCCAATACATCCTACACCGCCGGCCCGCCCACTTCATATGTACATTTCATAATCAACCAACGCACGCTCCCTCTCGGCGCCAGCTTCCCCTCTTGCGGTAATAGAACCGATGGCTGGTGCGAATTGTCGACTTTTATTACTATCCAACAGCAGTCCCTGGCTAACGCGACTTATGATTATGCTTGTAATGGAGATTACCCGCCTGTGCCGTATGGTAGTCTTACAAATGGTGTACCGCAAGCCACGGCTACGTCTTAATACTGAGATGAGATTAAAAAGCATAGATGAAGCATTGAGGGGGTGATGAAGAAAAGTTAGGGAGATGTAATTAAATAATATAGCATGATATTTAAATGCATGAGCATAGATAAAAGCAACGCACAATTACCTACAAATTAAGGCTCTCTGTCCTTTTAGGCTAGTACATGGTTGAGAAAATTATTTGCCAGATAGGTGGCGTCTCACTGCGCTCTATTTGTAGGATACACGAAGCTGCTTGAGTTATCAGGATGCTGAGGGGCAATTTCTTTTTAAGGGAAGCCCACCAACAGAACCTATTGCCCAATCTGCCAGAATTTGACTACCACCCCACATTAGTATGCTCAGTCTACTGACTCCTTTGACGCCAGAACGCCATGCTGTAGCACATATTACTTTCACAGAGCTCCAGACGAGGCACTCATCCCCCACGCTGCCCCTTGCTTAATCGCTGCCCCATTCTTAATCATATTCGCCGCCCGCCTCTTGAACCTCTCAATCACCACAACAGCACTACAAAGTATCTCCTCCAGCCCCATCTCCACTCCCGCAAGCGCCTCGACGACGGACAATTCTCCCACGTCTGTCTCCTTTGATGAGGCATCTTTCATGGACCCTGCAGACTCTCGCCGTGATATTGTAGACCCTGCTCGCGCTATGTCAGGCGAGGAATAGAGGAACCGCGCTACAATCTCTTTTGTGTCGTTGGTGAGTTCAACGACACTTTTGTTGCCTGGGTGGGGCTGCCACCAGTGACTGTGGCCGTCGATTGTTGTCTTAAGGAGCTGCATGCGAGAATCTTCCAGATCGAGGAGCTGTGTCCGCGGTGAGCTGGGATAGTATATCGTCGTCCCCGTTCCCAGGTTATCAAACTTCGCTTCTGCAAGTACGGTTGCCTTTTCGGTGCCTTGGGATATGACAACGTGGGGTTTGCGGTTCATGAAGCCGCCTGTTGACCGAGTCTTGATGTTATAAATTGGGGTGTCGTCGAGGAGGGTGAGGATTTGGGTGTCGGGGGTTTTCTGGCGGAGTTTGTAGACGCGAATGTGGGAGGGGCAGTCGGGGGGACGGTAGATGGGGAGGATGTCCGCGATGGCTTGGGGGCTGTAGGCTGGTGGTTGGTCCATAGCTGTCTGAGATGGATCTGATTCTTGCCAGTAGGATACGATAGCCACGTCGCAGTGAAGCCCAGGCTGGTGGACGGTAACGATAAGGCTTTAGGATCCTTTGCAGCTGAAGGACGGTAGTTGCCGATCGTTAATGGGCTTGAAGTAGGAATTCTGGAAGACTGGTGTCCGACCCTGCTTTATATGTAGGTGGCCCATCAACGCGCTTTCCATCTCGCTCTCCTCTGACATCAGTCACTTCTGGATGCGAGAGCTGTAGCCATCAAACAGCACTTGCTAGTTTACGCCAGACCTGCTCAGTGGTGTACCCTGTATGCTGAATGCGGTATGTTTGCCGAACCATACCCAAAAAGGCAACTTTCCTTTTCCATCTTGCATTAAATCACCACAAAATTACATGGAGACTCTTCGAGTTGACCGGGAGAATATGCTACAAACAAACAAACAAACATTTAGTTGGGGTTGACGTTTTAGCACATTATTCCGATTGTATCTTATGCTTTCAAATTTTACTAATCGCCTTGTCCTGATCGCAGATCCTGAACCGGGAAAGAGCTCTACTTTTTAACTTATCCAACCTGTCGATTGTGCAATTTTAGGAAGGTTGGCAGAGATATTTCGGCCGCTGTGAGGCTCTTTTGTCAATTTGACATCCAGGGCCAAGGCTAGACACAGTCGAGTGGCCCATTTCATTTTCGCATAGAATATTCTGCTTCTGGCTTCATCGCCTCACTATGCGGCCCTGAAGGCATTCTGAGGGATCTTTTGACAATACCCGAGTTCGAAAAATAATCGAGGACAACAGAAACCCATTGGGCAAATATGCAATCTCGATTGCCAGCTACTCCCTGCTCAATAACCACACGTATTTCTCTAGGTGTATCGTAGGATTAGATTCTTTGACAGCGAATAGATATACGTGATGACCAATATTCGGATTATACTGTACAAAGGCCAAAGAGCTTTGCTCAGAAGATTAAGGACTTGTACTTTTGATATCCCAATATATCATTTGTGAAGGACAGACATTCTTCCAAACACGACACAGAATACTAGGTGTATGACCCTCCTCCAAACACTTCCACGGACCAAACCCCACCCTCCGCAGCCCCACCGGCACCAATGCCTCCCAAACCAGCCTCCAGCAAGCCCAAAGGCGATTACATCGAAACCGACACCGGCAACAAAGTCGCCCGCCGCTCCCAACTTTACGGCACCCAAAACATCATCCTCGGTGGCCGCACCACCATCCAACCCGACGTATGCATCCGCGGCGACCTTGTCCGCGCCGCTCCCCCTAAGGACCCTAAAGATCCCAAATCCGCGGCCTCTGCCAATACGTCCGTGATGGTGGGACGTTACACGTTTGTCTCGACGGGGAGCATACTACGACCGCCGCACCGACTGCATAAGGGGACTGTGAGCTACCATCCGCTAAAGATTGGGGATCATACGTTTATTGGGGAGAGGTGTATAATTGAGGCGGCGAGCGTTGGGGACCATGTGTATATTGGGAAGGGAGCGGTGTTGGGGAAGATGGTTATCATTAAGGATTGGGTGAAGGTGTTGGATGGGGCAGTGGTGGCGGCAGGGACAGTCGTGCCGAGTGGGTGTGTGGTGGGGGGAAGGCCGGCGAGGGTGGTGGGGGAAGTGGGAGACGGGTGGGGGATGCATGAGGGGATGGAGGGGGGCGATATGAGGGAGTTGTGGAGAAGTGTTGGGTGAGATCGAGGAGGCATGCTTGGTTAAAGAGGTTTTATTGCATTTACTGGAGGTTACTGGGTAGCTTCATATGCATTTGCTGGCGCTGGATATGATACCCATTGCTGCAATTATAGTTTTGTTTATTGTTCAGGTACCTTCCGAGGCTAAAAAAGTCCAAACACCCGCTTGCTAAGTGCAGTGTCATCCTACAAGCAGAGCCACGCCATCAGAAAGGAAAGCCCCGTGATGCCATTATAAAAGTTTGGATACGTAATTGAGCTCTCTGTAGTGAAATGGACAAATTGGTCGAAAATGGGGTATCCTGGTGAGAACGTCGTACTGGACGGGGCGGCTGTGTCCCCCCAGCGAGCAAAGAAAGGATGTTGTACATTATGATCGTCTAATAAACACGCAAATCTTGAGGAGTCGAGGTAGCTCTATTTCATTTGTCGCTGAGGCTGCGTTTTGACATTGTTTGATAGCCAACCCTGGTCTGTGGTCAGCAACAGTCGGGAAAGGCATGAATATTGGAAAACTTACCAGGCCTTCGAAGAGCCCCTCCCCTGTAGTGGCACAGCTAGGCACCACGTACCAGATTTTGTCCTTTAGCTGATCGAGCTTCAAGCGCTCCTGGACTTCTTGTGGTTTCATCGCTAGAAGATTATCAGCATCTCCCACGATCTTGAATAGGGTGTGACAACAGTACCTCCAGGTATATCCTGTTTATTTGCAAATACCAAAAGCAAGGCCTCCTTCATCTCTCTATCTAGTATGATTCTGTGTAACTCTTGCCTCGCTTCGTCTATCCTCGATCGATCGTTCGAGTCGATAACGAAGATCAATCCTTGTGTGCCTGAAAAGTAATGTCTCCATAACGGTCGTATCTTATCTTGTCCTCCTACATCCCAGACGTTGAACTTGACATTTTTGTATGTGACTGTCTCAACGTTGAAACCAACGGTGGGGATTGTGGTGACGTCCGAGTTGAGCTTGAGCTTGTAGAGGATTGCTGAAAAGGACCAGTATTAGCGGCAAGTCTAGGCATGTAGCCGAATGTATCCTCCAGGCAGGGAGTCTGCATACTCGTCTTTCCGGCAGCATCCAAACCCAACATGAGCAGGCGCATTTCTCTTGATCCGAAGATCTTTCCCATGATCTTTGACACCTGTCCACCCATTCTTGCAGCTGTGCCTGTGTCAAGCTATTTCGATTGAAGAGCGTCGGAGTTCACTGCTCGTGTGGGCGATCGAGACAATGGTTAGTGCTGAGGTAGGTTCGTTGAGGCTGGGTGATTGGGTCGATTATCGAAGGGCTTGCAGGGAGTAGTTCTAGAGACCCGCGTGAAAGCGCACAGTGGTCTGAGGGCCCACAAATGTGTCGAGGGAGGAAATCGTGTCGGCGCTTTTGCAGAGACCAGCAGGGAAAGCGACAAGGCAAGATTTCGGTACTTTGATTTGGTGATAGAACTGAAATGCGCGGACTCGCGTTCGCGCCGTTGCCCCTTTCGGTGAAACCTTAGCTGCCCACCTTTCCAACTGCCACTGGTAATACTGTATAATGACTATGTTACCCCTAACTACTCTGGGCTACTTTGTGAACTCAACGGCCGCATTGTTCTGTTCCTGATATTGATAAACTATTTAGTCCAAGACGGTGCTGCATTCAACAACACTTGTTGAACGGTGCTCCCTGTCTCCTCGTACCGGTCCCATGTAATCACGCTGAGGCTTGCTAGGATATCCTCAGGATGCTCCTACACCACCAAGGTAACAAAATAATCTACATTGATCCATAATCCATTGTGCTATTATCCATCCGCGCACCTTTCGCTTTGGAACAAAATGATCATGCAATCGGGTATCATATGCAGCACGTCCCTACCCATCTCATGCTGACACGTATGCCATTTCACTGTTTCAAATCAAGCACATACCTCCTTGGAACCTCCATTTTCTGATCTTGGTCGTCTTCAAATTTCAGCCAGTATGCATCTTTCTTATCTGCATATCCTGTAATCTCCGCCCGGTAGAATGTAGTTGTCTCCGGATACCGAGCAAGAACGGGTTTCCCAATTGGAAATTCTGGCAGTGTGTCATGCTCACCTGGGATTGCGATCAATGCATGGACTGAAGTCTTGTAGATCTGGCCAGGAGCACCATTCTCATCAGGTTCAGGATCTTGAACTTCGTAACTAGGTCATGTAAACGTCTTTGTCTGGTGTAGCATACGATCTTCTGAAAATGCTTACATCTTCTTTTTAGGAGTGTCCACAACATTAGTGATATTGCACTGGATCCATTGACTCCCATCCTCCTTTGGCTTGGCCTGCTTATAGGCAACCTCAGCTCCTATGTAGAACTTGCCGGCTTTCTCTCCCGCAGGTCCTTTGCTGCCCTCGGATCCTTCCTCCAGTTTAACTATCGGCTCTGGCTTGATTTCTCGTGTGGAGGGTACAGACCCACTTCTTACGCTGCTTGTGCCCTTGATACGTGCGGCAGGCAGTACTACGCTTGGAGAAGGTATTGGTGCAGGCGACTCCACCGACCCATCTGTTTCGATCTTCTGCCGTTTGGGATTTCGAGGCTTTGAGACCGCTTGCGCCGTGCGAACTGGCTCCGTTTCGCTAGCTGAACGCAGAGCGGCAAGTATCTCAATATTTTTGATCACATCGTTGGGTTCTTCTTTAAGAATCTTCTCTTCCTCTTCGGCAAGTTTTACTCCTTCGCGATACAAGCCAGCAAGCTCATCGATTACTTTCACATTTGGAGCTAAAGTTTGAAACTTGGTTAGTATGTGAAAAAGGCAGACACTGCTCGATTCAAAGTAGACTTAGGAATGATAATTGGACATTGAGAGGGTGACATGACGTGGCGGTTCTGCAGTGTTTACTAGAATGCATGGAATACGCACAGCCTCGGTCGACAATATCAAACAAGAATCAACAAAGAATCCGTGGTAATATAGCTCGTATGAAGAGAAGCGATGCCATAGCCGGGTTATGGGACAACATGCAAAGAGATCATGCCGCACAGGAACTTACAGTTAGCCAGCTTTATCTCCAATTCTACTTGTAATTTGCCGACCTCCGCTGCCCGAGCGTGAGTTGTCCTTAATCTCTTAATATCTGTAACAATTTGACTCCACATATTGCGCTCTTCATGAGCATCAGCGGAGTCATCTTTCGCAAAGGCCCCTCTGGGTCTACTACGAGCCGCCATTTGAATGTCTGACCAGCGAGCGCTGTAGAGTGTCCTGTCGGTATCTTGCCATGCCGGACATAGCTCTTTAGTTCGCGGGGCTAGCGGCTGGATAATCGCTTGCTACAAGGCTGCAAGCGCGAGAAATTTGAGCCCCAACAGCATGACGACAAGAGGGGCGACAGAAACGATTCTATCAATTGCCCTCATTGATCTCACCTCATCCTGCAAAAAGAACGTTACATTGTGGGTTCAACTCGACAGCGATAGAAGTTCACGAACAGACAATCAGGGAAATGCAAGTCCCACTAATCCGCTTGCAATGCGGTATGCCCCACATTTGTGCTTTGGAAACACCAACTAATTGCTCTCTAGGGGTCAACAGCTACGATTGGGGTGCGCTTTGCTGTACATACTTCTTGATAAATCCTGCAATTGACATGGCTTCCAGGCAAGGTCGGCCACACGTCAGCTGCTGCGAAATATGCTGCTGCAACCCCATCGAACAAGCTTGCAATTGAGCAGGAGAAACCCTACGCCGAGCTATGGATGGGAACGCACCCTTCTTTGCCTTCAAAGGATGTCGAGACACAGAGAACATTGCTGGACCTAGTGCAAGATAACAAAGCTCTCATGTCACAAGAGATTGGCCAACGATATGGGGATAAGCTACCATTTTTGTTCAAAGTGCTCTCCATAAGAAAGGCGTTGAGCATTCAGGCGCACCCGAATAAGAAGCTAGCCGAGAAACTGCATGCGAAGGACCCCAAGAATTACCCTGGTACGGTACTCATGAAGTCATTGGCGATCCTTTGTGGCCCATCTGATCGATTGCAGACGACAATCACAAGCCTGAGATGACCATTGCAGTCACTCCGTTCGATGGCCTATGTGGCTTCCGTCCTTTGAAGGAGATTGCCCACTTTCTCTCTACCGTGCCATCTTTACGCAAGCTCGTCGGCGAATCTGCTGCAAAGGAGTTCGAGGCAGCTGTTAGTGGAAAGGAGACCTCAGACTCTGAAAAGGACATGGCAAACAACAAGAAGGCATTGCAAACCCTTTTCACTGCGCTTATGGAATCAGACAAATCTTCCGTTGCTTCAGCAGCAAAAGAGTTGGTTGCTTCAGCAGAAAAGGAAGGTGAGGGTTTTGCTGGGGAAGGCGGATCCTCCAATGGAGGCAAAGAGCTGGCAGACCTTGTCGTTCGCTGCAACAGTCAGTTCGAGGGAGACATCGGACTCTTCGTACTGTTCTTCCTTAATTATGTGAAGCTGGAAATTGGGGAGGCGATGTTCTTGAAGGCGGACGATATTCATGCCTATCTCAGCGGAGGTAGGAGGCTTTCCCTTCAATGATGCCATGACTTCCTGCTAAATCCTCGCAATCACAGACATCATTGAATGCATGGCTTCGTCCGACAACGTGGTCCGCGCCGGCTTCACACCCAAATTCCAAGACATACCTACACTCACGACAATGCTAACATATTCCTATGCACCCATCTCCGAGCAGAAAATGAATCCAGTCGATTACCCCTATGTTACTCTCAACAGCACAGCTTACTCTTCCTCGTCTTCCGCCACACTTTATGACCCTCCGATTGAGGAGTTTAGCGTTGTGAGAACCGAGTTGAAAAAGAAAGGGGCGAAGGCTACGTTTGAGGCCATTCAGGGTCCGAGCATTTTAATTTGCACCAACGGCGAAGGAAATATCAGCGTCGGACCCAAGACGGAGGAAATGAAAACGGGCTATGTCTACTTTGTTGGAGCGACCGCTGAGTGTGTGCTTGAGAGTCAGGGAGAAACCTTTACTACATTCAAAGCATTCTGCGAATTGAGCGGAAAGGAGACTGCAAACGGCACGAAATGAAAGATATAAGTGGTTCTTTGAAGCGAAAAACAATAATGATGGTTACGGAAGCATGCTCGTCGAAAAACATCAAGACAAAATGGAAGAAATATAGAGTGCTAGTGAGTATCATAATGCCTTGCATAAGCTGAGTAGACCATTGCTGCTATACCCTCTTCGTCGCGACATAATCAGCGCTCACAATCGATGGTGTCCATCCCTTCGCTACTAGCAATCCAACTCTTCTCTTTCTAAGCAGACTTTACCTACCTGTCATTGCTTACATTGCAAGCCCCACCCCGCTCTCTCTTCCGGTTTCTGGATCGCCCACCACTATCAGCCCAGTATGCTTCTCCTCACCTGACATTCGAGGTGATCCTAGCCCACGAGACGTCCGACGGCCATTTGTACCACGCACATTGCCACCTCGCCTCTCCTCAATCAGTCGTGTCAGAAACGCAACCTGATCTCCGTTAGTAAGTCTCCCTCCATGACCTCATCAAGTGCCCGGGCGCTGGGATGAAACTCACATCCCCCTTCAAGCTCACAATCTCTCTATCACACCTTCCCAGCTTCCCCCTGCGCGCCTCCATCTCGCTCCACGCCTGATCATACATCTCCTGTGCCCGCTCCAAATCCCTCTTTTCCCCCTCCCCCGACGTTCTTGCGACTTTCGCCTTCACTTCAAACCATGCTCGAGCGATGACGAAGCGTTTCCGTGCCTCGGCGTGGGCTTGGCGCGTCGTTACTTGGGTGTTGTAGAGGTCGGAGAGGGATTCGTTGGCAATGGCGAGAAGGTGGGCTGGGGTGTTAGGGTGGGGGAAGCGCAGGAGGTCGGTGAGGATACGGGAGGGGTGGAAGGGGTGGGTCATTTTGGTGTTGATGGGATGGAGGGTATGAGTGGTGACGATTTGAGTGGCGAGGATGGCGTACGAGGTGAACGGATCCTGTTAATGCGAGGCAAGTGGTGGCATGAGAATAAATGGGTGGATTTTGCTTATGTCTGAGAAGAACAAGAAGTTTGTGTTTACAAGTAAAAATGATGTCGGGATTGTAGAGACCCTAGCTGTCCCCGTATAGTAGTGAATTAGGGACAGCACGCTCCGTGGATACTAGAACAAAATTCCTCAACACGAATATCATAAATATAGAATCCCTCACCATCAGTGTTCTTTCGTTACAATGCTGAGGAAAGAACATTTCTTCGACATTGACAGTCTCCATTGACTTTACTTAGAAACATATCACAAGAGTGAATGAAACTTGAAAAACCCGTGTTGACCTTAACATTGGTTTGGGAGAAAACTTTGCCCAAAAGCAGGTGGCTGATAACATTTGACCCTTTAGGTATGGAAATGGGCTCTAGCTTTGATGGTTGGATAGGACCAAACGAGATCTTCAACAGCTAATTGTATAAGTAAGATCTAGGAGATCAGCAGTATAGCCTATACGAGAGCTACCTCGAGAGCCCTGCCACCCACTGGAAGAGCCTGAAATCGGCAATGTCAAACATGGAATCAAGCAGATAGATTTCTGCACGCGGAAAACACTCATGCCACCTCAGCAGCCAGAGCCAGTTCCGAGCCTATATCCATCTTCGCCTCCTGTAATTCCTCTAACAATTCTGGTGTCAACGACGGCACCTCTTCAACAGGTACCCCACACGTGACAGAAACAAGTCTCTTCAATTTTTCTCCATGCATGCTCATCCCCGCTGCACCTTGCGCCTCCACTACAGCGTTCGTGAGTTTTCTCCGCTTACTCTGCTCTGCGCCAAGTTCCAATGCAGCTTTTCTTCGCTCTTCGAGCTCATTCTCATCAAGAACGGCACCATTGCTCTTGTTGTGCACTGACGCAGGTAGGCTTTGCTCTTCGGAACGAACAGTATGGTGAAGCTCCTTGTGTTGTATTTGCTCTAACAGGCTTGCATTTCCATTAAGGAGGGTTTTCTCTTCTTCCCTGTACCGTTGTACTTCTTCTTCGTCATAGTTGTCTGCTCCATCGGCGATGTGTTTGTAAGTTGCTTGTCTCACTTGATGACGTTCAATCCCAAGTTGCTGCTGCAGCCGTTGGCCTTCCACGAGATCTTCGTCTTTTTCTCGCACTTCACTTTCCAACGCTAAAGAGACTTGCAGACCTTTGTCTTGGGCTATAGTGTTGACTGACTCGCTGAAAGATCGAGCAGACTGGCTGTGGTAGAAATTCGTTGACCCAGCCTTAGGAACTTTGACAAGCTCACTGCCATTTGCCGCTCCGAAATCGGGTTGAGGAGATGAAGAGATGTAGTCATGACGTATTGAACGCGAGCTTTGAAGGATATGATCAGCTGTCTCTCCGTTGTGGTTGAATATATCCCCCCGAGCACTACGGCCTTGGAGAGCGCGAATGCACTTCTTAGCATTATGTCTTGCAGCAATGTGTAGTGCAGTATCACCATTCACGTCTTGAAAATTTATAAGCGTGGAAAATTCATTCGGACTGAGGATCTCAGCCATTTTGTTAAGGACGATATCGAGATAGTAACGTGCGCATCTCTTCTTTGCCAGGCTATTAGTAGACATAACAATGTGGTGGAGTACAGTCGCATTATGGGTATCATATTTCTCAATTGTCCTTGAAAGCAACGAGACAAGCCTGGGCATGGTGTCTTTTTCGTGGTTGTTGGTGAAGAGAACAGCTCGAATCAGAGGTGTTTCTCCGCTTTTATTGCGTACGAAGGGGTCTGCTCGATGATCCAAGAAATATCTGACTACATCCAAGTCCCCCATCGCAGCTCCCCAATGGAGGGCTGTGTGTCGTTGATCATCAATAGGTCGATCATATTCGAAACCTGCTGGTGGCTTTGGAAAAGGCATCTGCTTCATCGTTATGTCATCCGAGGCAGAAATCATGAAGTAGTCAAGCAGAGCATCGGCATACATCATATGCTGCTGATCGATCTGGTTGTCTTGTCCGCGTTTACGCTTGCGTGACGGTGGGCCATATTGGTTCCCTCCATATCTATCATCCTCTTCCATGAAGGAAGCTGAAGCAATAGTGGAGTTGTCAGGGCTGTCATCCTCATGGAGAGCGCTCATGTTGTCGTAATCTTCGCTGACCTGGCTATATGCGTGGCCTGCTTTCGGTTCTGTCCGTCAGCATTGGACTGTCCACTCAATGGATGAGTTGACGTACTTGGTATCCTCTTAACGTTTGGCGCCTTTGGTATCCTAGGCTTGTTGGAATTTGTGGTATGCTTTGGTGCCTGTGGTGGACTGACATTGCCAGGAACATAATCGAATATTGGCCGTAGCTTGTCAAGAACATGATTCCGCTCCGCAAGTAATTGACCATCTCTTAAAGGCACCCAAGTGCCTACGCAAGCAGGATCAGGGCGTGACTTCCATTGAGGTTAGAGGGACTTTTACAAACCCTGGTATTTCCCATAACCGCCCTGGACCTTCTCATGCACTCCTTTTTGGACTTCTCTCTCCAATATTCTTGTTCGAGCAGGCTTGTCGTGGTCCGCAACCTTAAGAATGTGGGTGGCATTGATATAATCGTCCACACGCCTTCGCATGACATGATTGTTCCCAATACTGAACTCAAAGACAGGTACCTGGAGAGTCATTACCGTCAGAATGCGATGTATAAAGGTTAGGTAAGAGAGACGTACGCCGCTATATGTGGCGGAGTATATGCGATCTGATCCAGTTGGCGCCATTCTAACGAGGCTCTCTTCGTGCCAGGCAGTGTTGAGCGGCAGTATAGGTCACAAACTCGGAGTTACTCTTCGATACCAAGAAGTGGCTATTACCATGAGTTGGGCATTCGATGTCTTGTGTCAGTGCGACTTGAAGCGAAGGGTTGGATGAGTGGGAAGAATGGCAATTACGTGGAATTGGTGGAGACGCGCACTTGAGGGTTCACGCGTTAAGTGGTTTTGGCGACAGACGCTAACGCCAAGAACGGACATTCGTCTTGGCATGCTTTAATTGGTGGGCACGGCAGCTTCAACTTATAGTGCTCGCTGCATGACTTCAAGCCATTGTTGTCCATAAAGTGCCTATCCTGGCCTGTTACCTTTCAAAATGGCTGTTACGGAAGTGGTGAAGGACACTGTCAAGGATGTCTTGGGTACAGGAAACGAACCTCGTACGTTGCAACACCCTCCAGGCCTATGATCTCAAGCTCCACGCTTTACTACAATATGGCCTTGGAACCATTGCTGACCATACTTAAATTTACTATAGCTCGCGCGACCCGAGAGCAAATGTCCGAAGCTCGTCTACCCTTGCAGTATCGAGATAGCTGCGCCCATTTGCTGATTCCCCTCAACCGGTGTCGCTTCGAAGAATATTACCTGCCCTGGAAATGCGTGGTATGTAAGGCATACTGCACAAAACTCCGGTCTTTGCTGAGACAATGCTTAGGATGAGAGACATTCGTACGAGAAATGCCAGTATGAAGAGTTTAAGAAGCGCGTTGCGAAGATGGATGAAATAAGGGCGGCCAAGGGCGGCAAGAGGAGCAATTAAGTCGGCTATCACGAATTCAGGTCTTTACTGTACATATCCGGAAACTGTGAGTTTAGACAGCTACGAAAGCTTTTGAAGAGGCCGCCGTAGCCAGAGGAATGGCTGAAGAACGTATATAAGTTCGCGCGTGCGGTTCATACTGGCAGACAACGGGGGAAACACCGTCCAGAACCGACGCTCTGATGATATTGTAACCCTCAGATCACCAATGATTGCTGGGCACGTCTGACGAGCCAGGGTATGGTTGTCAGTAGGCGGGGTGTGCGATGACAGAACCAAAGCCCGGTGATCGTATTTCAAAGACCTGAATTTCCAAGTCCTATTATATGCAATCTTATTTAACTTGAAATTCCTTTTATAAAGTGCCAGAAGTGCACCCTTCGAACGCTGGGATGGGGTATCATGCCAAACGCCTCGCTCAATGCATTATTCCCTCGACGCCGACGTAGATGATTGACCTATGGCTCTCCACTGCCATTAGGCATATCCTTTAGTATTTCCCATCCGTATTCATCCTCAGGTTTCTCTGGCTCCATGCCCAACGCGCTCCGATAGGCTCTCACTTCATTCTGCAGTCCAAAGATCACACGGACCGGTATTTCCTCCTCTTCGCAGCGTAGACGATAGGTCTCTCGTAGCATCTCCACAGACCTCATGAAACGAGCATGCCATTCATCCTTCTCCAGCCGCGCGGCCAAATGAGCATCTTTTTCATCCTGTAGCAGCTTGTTATAGTGACGTGCTATATTGGTCTTCTCGGTCTTGGTGCTATATGAGAATTCGCGTACGTCTTTCACTATCTCACCTAGAGCGTGCTCGTATTCGCCGATGAGCTTGGTGTTCTCTTTCTGCTCTTCAAGGAGAATGCGAGATTTATTCTTCTCGCGAGCGAGTTGCCGTTCTAGATCAGCTACCCGCGCAGCTAGGTAGACCCATAAGCACGCTTTTTTACTAAAGATATGCTATCGGTGCTCTTACCAGAAATTTCAGCATTTGCTTCTTGAAGCGACGGGGCAGCGCCATTGGCAGCGGCGCGTGTCTATGATCATAGCATTGTGAGCTTGGCGTACATTCCCCACTTCTTAAGTATTCCAAAAGGGTTTTGAGGCATGGGCGACTTCGTAGCTTTGCAGGGGGTGCTCACAGCAAGCTCTTCAGCACTAGCAATGATGGCCTGCGTTTTCTCGCGATTATCCTTGAGCACCTCGCTCAGCTCCACAACCTTTTGGTACAAGAAGTTGACATCCATCTGCTGACCAGCAATCATTGGCATCCCGTTCATATTAGCCCCGTTGCCATTGCTATTGATCTGTTGCTGTTGCTGTTGCTGTTGCTGTTGCTGTTGCTGTTGCTGTTGCTGGGTTATGGGCGAAGGGGCCAGTCGGGGCACGGGACTATTGGAGTTGGACGAAGTATCCAGGAACGATGGGAAACCGACATTGTTGCTTGCCATAGCCAATAGTTTTTCGATTCTATTGTGAGCCGAATGCCTGCTTTTGAAATGTAATCCAGTCGTGGTGCTCTACAGTGATATCAAGCGGTGCTCGGAGATTCAATATTCCGGGCCAATCATATTGCTACAGCCCTGTCACTATGGGTTCGACCAGGCTGGGAAATTGAAAACATTGTATGTAACAGTCACACGCAAAAAGTAATGGGGTAACTCATCTCATATTAAGTGCGAAGTCTTCAGGGTTCTGATAGAGGTGCTTTGCGCACCAGGAAATTCGTCATTCCACAATCATACGCCACAATTGACCTGACCGTTACGATTAGAACTATCTGTGGACTGATTCCCACCGCATGGCGCCATTACGCTATGTCGGTTTCGCCAACTCGATTGAGCTTCTTGTACAATGTTCAAATAAATGCTCTGAATTATCACATGACATCGACGGGAACAATACGCTCCTACATAGAAACTTTAACCACCACTGCCCCAAAAATTTTCACGTGCATATCAAGAAAATCTTCCTCGACTTATCCCTTTTCTCTTCTTTTCTCCTCCTGCCGATAACTTGCTCCTCTGTCGAACCTTCATGCAACGCACTGAAGAGCGACGAATAGACATCTTAAGAACACTAATTCTCACAGTATTAAAAATCATGGCGCCACGAAATGTCACTGGGCAGGGCGATGTCACAATCACCTATGTTCGTTTCAACGGTATATTTAATACTCTCTATGCCTGTGCCCCTTTTATCGATGTCAGTATTGACTCCGCAGCTGAATACTTTCAAGGCCGATGCATTGGTTCGAAAAGGGAAATTCATGGCTGGTCTTTAGACGAGAGGAATAACAATTTGTTTGTCGACAATAGCGCAGCATTGTGCGATAGCATGGTGAAACCATCCATAGAATCCGACTACATGTGTCAGAAGGGGGCCAGGATCATGCTGCAAGAATTGGACACGCTCTTGACGCCTCGTTATTATGATGTCAATTCATGGGCCACCATCGCCACGGAGGCTGGCAAAGGTGTTCTAAACGGGTTGTCAGTCCTCTTAAGATACGCTGGAAATATGCCTGATAGGATGGTTCCACCAGAAGGATGGGACTTAACCGCGATTGCGGATTGGATTACAACTGATCTTATGACCGATGAACACCCAGTTAGTGGAGAGACAAGAGAGGCACGACAAGCATTCCGGCTCGTATGGCCATATTGCAGCACTATCTTGAGCGAGAAAGTCGATGGACAAGACATTTATAATGATTGGGAGCTGTTCACAGACCATTCTTCCAACGATGAAGGAGAAGAAGACGCTAGTGACGTGGAGGGTGTCGAAGCCGTCGAGAGTGATACGATGGAAGACGAAGACGAGGATATGGACCGGCTGCAAGAAACCGCTCAGAATCTGACGCTGATTGATGGTGAGCCTATGGACGTTTCCTAGGCTGGACTGGAAGTGTTAGTTAGGGGGATGCCTATTACAAGTGAGCAATTGGAAAATGACTGGGTAACCGAGTGATGATCATTGGCTCACTTGTAGCAGTAATCCTTGCACGTCTTCGAACTGGTACAAGGTATGATACCGCTCAGAAAGTTGGTATGTTGGTAGTAGAGCCCCAGAACGCTGTGTTAGCTTGGTGGAATTAGACGACGCAGGTATATAGAAGAATGACTAAAAGAAAGCGAGGTCCATTGATGTGATGCATATGAGGTAGTATCCCGATATAGGAGCAGCTAACGTGGCTATCTGACCACGTCCCTAAGGTTCCCCAGGCCAAATGCTATCTGCTAACCTTCTGACCAGTTCCAATTTATTTACCATATCCTCATGCTTGACTGCGTTTCCAGATGAATGACTGGCAAATCCACACTGTGGACTTACACCCAAACGCTGCAGCGCCTCCTTTTCAGTTTCGTTGTTACCTTCGGCGACGAATTTGGCAGCCTCAAATACCCTCTTCTTCATATCATCCAGATTTTCCAGCTCAGGGAATTTGCTTGTAATGACGCCCAGTATAACATTCTTGTTCTTCGGCAGACTCTTAAGGGGTTCAAAGCCTCCAGCTCTAGGAGTGTCATACTCGAGATAGTATGTGTCCATATTAAGATCTTCGAACATTTTCTTAGCCACTCGGTCATATCCACCTTCGGAGAAATGACGGCTGTTGACGAAGTTGCCGCGACAGATATGCAATCCAACGTGCATGTCGGCAGGGCGTTTCGAGATGCAGTCGTTGTAAAGTTTGATGTAGACATCCAACATTTCGTCAGCGGTTTTGGTGTTCAGATGGTCTTTCTCCCAGCCCGCTAGCATCTTTTCCGAACAGAAATCTGTAATGGCGAGTCAGATACGGTGGAGCAACTGAATGAGACTCCTTACAAGCAATATTAGGGTCGTCGATTTGTACGTTTCGAAGCCCATTCTCGTAGAGGATCTGGAGCTCGGTCTGATACGCCTTGGCAATGTCTGCGAAATACTCCTCGTCGTTTGCATAAACATCCTTTGAGTACGCTCTTCCCTCCTTGTACCGCATGTGATACCATTCCGGAGCAGGCATGGTAATTTTGCACTCATGCACTCGTTCCTTCGGGACGATACTTTTCAGGTAGTTCCATTGATCAACGTATGTGCTTCCAATATGCTTGATCTTGCCAGTACAGATGACACTCTCCGCGGGTTTGTGACCCGTTTCCATGAAAGCTGCAATGTCAGGCATATAGCTGCGGAAGATGTCAACGTGCGGGTTCTTGATCTCTTCGAAACCCTCCAATCCCGGGAAGAATGTGCCCCAGAACACTGTTGACATCGATCAGCTGGCAGGCCTAGAGAGGGGACACATGTCGAGCATACTATGCCGCCTATATTCGCCATCGGTGATAGGGTGAAACCCCAGCTTGATCTGGGTCTCGACAATATCCTTCACAGCAGTGTCCTCGATGCTGGTCAGTTGTTGTTGATGAGCCTTCCCATTATCAATGTCGGCACGCGTTTTCAGAAGCTCTTCCGGGCGGAGTAGGGAGCCTAGATGCTCTGCTCTGAAAGGTGGGTTTCTGTGTAAAGTGGAAGGCATATTCATGATCAGGGTGGATTGTAAAGGTCTGGGTCTAGGAAACAGTCAGATTTGAGAGTTATAGATCAGTAGTAAGAGTGACTTACGTAGGCAATTGGGGAGAGAAGGGAGACCAAGAATGAGGAGAAGTATGCACGGCATTGTAGAGATTAGCATGTGGTTCGTTTGGGTGACATAAAATCGGCAACGAAGGAGGATGGTCGAGTGCAATTGCCGAAGTGGATGAGCGCCGTCTGACCCCACAATTGGCATACGATGTAAATGCAGAGCAAATGCTTGGCGCGCCAAATCCAAGAAAAACTTCCCGTTCCTGATTCTTGACCAGATCTGCATGCAAATCTACAACAGACATGTCAAAATTATCATTTGCTGACTTCAATTCAAAGATCTACGGCAATGCTACATACACCACTCTACCATCTGAAGGGATCAGAATCCTCGCTTAAGCAAAGTCCAGGCTGTAGACATTATACGCTCAAAGCGATAAGTGGGCAACTTCACATCTTCTTTTACCCGGCGCCTTACAATTCAATCGTCTTATTCTTGTGGAGAGCTAAGTCTTGGAGCAGCTACTAATTTTGATACCAATCGCCAAAATCCATCTAATCTCGTTATACACAAATGTGCTTGGGTGTTTCTCCGTGTGCGAAGGTCCAATTGGAGCAGCTCCATGTTATCTATGAGTCCAACTGGAACGTCCGCGCTACCAAAGGTGTTGCACTAAGGAGGCGACACCCCTCCTCAGGCAGCGATGCTTTGGGAATATACTGCAACAGAAGGAGTCGTAGAGTATGGCTTATCGTCCGAAAACGGTGAGATTGTTCTCCTCTAAATGCCCATAAGACCATAGCCTAAAAATCGCTGGGTCGCGATTCGACCTTCGTCAATTGGCATACCCTCCTGTCAGGCCGATTCTTTCCGGATGATTTTTAGGAGGACATTGGATTGAGCAACTGATCGTCCCCAGCCTATCTGGGGTTCACTGCTGTAGCGCCAGCTCGAGTTCGTGAATACTTCGGTCAGTTTCAGACCCTGGATATGCCTCCATGATGTTTGGCATCAAGCTTATTGTCCTCATCGCTAACGTGCTCAGTGGCTGGCAACATTATAGAAGTAGGTAGCTGGACACAGACCACGAAAGAAAGCCGTGGACGGGGGGTGGGAGACGGCCGTTGATGATGGCGCAGGGATGTCAGGGATACATCAACCTATCATACTGACAATTTGCTTATTCGGTAGAAGGTTCGGACATAGGAGCTGGTACATGAAAACACTAGAGAACTCATGAGAGCATGCGATTGATGTCATGACAGAATTTGCTTTCCATTAAAACCCCTTTGGTAAGTGGCGGAGAAGGGTAATTCCAGCCTTACACCAAGAACCCAAATAACTGACACCTTCTCTACTGTTGAAGCTATACCCAACTATAGAAGCTCGCAGAGCTCTGGCCTAATGCTCCTGATATTGTTAATGGCTAGTCAAGCGCATGTTTCAAGTATCTCAAATGATATTAAATTTGGGACGAATATAGGTAAGCCACAATCCCATTAGGCTGCGCCTAGTGGCTTTGGCCGGCGCTTGATGAGACCAGAGTCATGCTTCGCAAGCAGTCTTCTGGAAGATGTGAGATCCGAGAAATGTTCTTAACAATTCTTTGGAAGTTGAATCTTTCGTCGATAGGGCTTCGAAAGAATGAGTGCTGGAGCTTATCTGGACTTCTGCAGCCAAAGTCGACTTTCTGGAAGATGCTGCAATGCTATAATCAGCAGTTTCCTAATCCAGTCTCGTTAGTGCCTCTTGTTGCGGTGCCGACGACTCCTGTGTAGGGCCATCTGATGTTTCGAGGATGTTCAAACACGATCAGCTCAGGGCTAGCTTAACATCAGACATGTAGTTACATAAATAATCACCTAAACGGAATAGAATATCTGGCTCAGCGGCTATACTATAAGATGCCGAGGCTTCTCTATTATGAGCGTCCTGGCTAGTGTTCTAGCTGGAATGCTTTGCTTTCGATGGTGTCTTGGACATCTTACAGATTTCGATCTATATGGAAATATCATTTGCATGAGAAGGTAATATGATGATGAGCATGAAAAGATCGATAGTTGCCTAGGGTGAGGCCTTCTAGACTTATGTAATCAAGGCTCAAGATGTTTAATGAAGAACTGAATCAGGCCGTGGAGGGCCGATTCCCTAAAATATGCCTAATGCTTGTTCGTCGACCCTGACGAAGCCCACATATCTTCACTGTATCCAAATGGAGGACAGTTCTCAAGATGGGTGATGATCCTTGTGCACTGTCTTGATGACCCTAATTTCAAAACAGCTGAACGCCCATTGATCTAATTGGAGACTGATAGCTGTAGCTGGCCGTGGAAGCAACTTGTAAACCTCATTGTACTCCTGCAAGTCTGACCTCGGAAAGCTGTAAGAATTGGTGATATTCGTGTAGTCTTCGGCGGGTCCATAGTCGAATGTATAGGGAACGTCCTTTTCTGCGATCCTCTTTTCCCAGTCACGCTGAAGAGCAACGATGAACTGGGGGCCGGGTCCCACATATACCGCAGGGGAAGCCTTGAGAGCAGGTTCCCAAATACACGATTCAGACCTCAAGTTGAACATAAGCGTGGTTGAGCCGAGCATATCAAGTCCTTTGTCATCTTCAAGCACCTCAAAGCCATGGTATGTGAGGTAAGCCTTGTCCAGCTCGGTGAACTCAGGGTCTTGGAAGTATGTTTCGATCGGATGTGCCGCTTCCTTAATGCAATCCACTGTCATTCGTACGATAATGAACTGCCGGACCACGTTAGGGTGGTAATCCCCGTCATCGCTTGCCATCTGCTCCCAATTATCGTCGTCTATGAACTGCATGCCCGTCAATGGATGCTGGTTCTGTAGTGCTTGGTCAAGACTCCCGAGGCCGAAGACAATGCATTTCTTAATCTCCAAATCTGGGTTCAATGCCATGATGTCCCTGACTTTCTCGCTCACTAGGTTGTACTACGTTCCACTCATCTCCTCATTCCATTTTTTCAAGTAGTCGTGCAAAGGCTTTAGCTGCTCCGGAACTTGACGATCATCGCCGGAAGCGACTGGCACGCTCTCTGAAGAACCTATCGTTTGAGCAAATCCACGGGTACGGGAAGGCTGAGGAGGCTTGGTAATCGAGGCTGACTGCAAGGGTAGAAGTATGACTCTGGTATGAAGAGCACGTCCAATCTGTGAGGAGTCAAAGACCGTAGTGGAGGTTAGTCATGAATTGATATGGGTGTGGGAAAGAGGACGGGAGAGAACACAACGAGACGTGACAAAGGCAGCCTGGCCTTACACGGACGAATACTTGTATTCCGACGCTAACTTGGCCACTCACTATTAATCAGAAGTAGTGGTCAACTTTTTAGTTCTTGGTAGCCAATAGACAGATGGTAAAAGTAATAAGGACGAGGATAACCAGTCCTACAAGGTAGAGCGTAAGGTAAGATCATATGGTTGCCTATCATGCCACAATCCCAGGCAGACGAACACCACCACCAGTCTATCCCGTCAGTCGGATGATAACAGGTATGGTGAGATCACAAGACGCCCGTTTTGACTCGTTGGTAGACGCTGGTAATACAATCACGGAAAGTGGAGACGAAGCAGTAGTGGATAAGTATTCGGCCGAAGGATCCTCCATAATGAAACTCCTTAGCGGGCTATCCTTGACTAGACGAGGTGGTTTGGGTAACAAAATGATTGGCGGAATTCCAGGCATATGCTACTGTAAGATCGGATTTTCAAGCGGGTTATTATTAACCAGGACTGTTTGGGTAAAAACTTATCGGTGGTTTTCATGGCATGTGTTACTTCCACAATTAAGCTCCTCAGGGCGGGTATCTTTGACCAGGCGAGACAGTCTGGGTAACAGTCCTGTGGTGAAATTGCTGGCATGTGCTACTGTGAGTTCGGATTCTGCCACTCTTTACCGATAGGCTATTTTCTTGTCATCACGAAACGCAACTCCTTGGAAATTCTCATATAGAAAATTAGACATAGGCACGTAGCTCTTGACTTTGGTTCCGGGACGGTTTGGAGTACTATTGAACTAAATGCAAGTTTCTCTCGTGCCACCGGGTCCGATACGAGCTGGAGAGTGAAGGCCAGGCAACCGAGAGGCCAATACATGTCGAACGCATCGACACCCTGACTATAACAGAAATCAATAGAATGACTGCCAAACCTCGGATTGAACCATTTTAGAAGCTATTGAGCGAACTGTGAGCATTGCATACGTTTGTCTGTAACGTTGGACAGCGACTGCGAGATCAGGTGGCAGTCTACCCAATGCGCGCAGCCACTTCGTACCACCTTTGTGCACCCTCATACACATCCGAAGACTTCTGCCTGAACGATCCAAAACACGGGAAATTGCTCACTTGATGCTTGGGTTCCATTGTTGGGACCTAAAGACAAACAGTGAATGTAGAGGTTGGATTCGGGAAATTAGCGCAATCACAGGCCCATTGCCAGTCTTTGCATTAGACAGTGGAGCTTACCAAATCCCGCGGGTGTCAGCGATCTAGAAGGTGTGCGTAGGAGAATCGGTACAACTAGAAGCAGGGTTTATTACGCTCTAGTTTTTGTTGCTATTGGCTGACTGATCTCTGTCTCAAACACACGCTGTTTCTCATAGGACTTCTATTTTAAGATACCCGGTTCACCCTAAAACAGACCCTAGGAGGCCCGGTCTTCAGTCCAGACAATGCCTTCCGATTGCACAGTGCTCTCGGAGGGAATCGGAGCACTAATAGCTATGCTCCAGCACTGTAAAATCAGCAGGAGGTGTAGAAATGCCAACAATTCCTTGGCAAAATGACGATCTTTCCATCCTCGTGCCTTATGTGGCGGCGGGAGGTCCTTGTGCAACAACTCGACCATTATCGAGCTCGATCAAGTAATCCGCATCCTTCACAGCCTCGAGACGATGCGCGATAGTAAGGACAGTACTTTCCTTCATCTCTTCACGAAGAATTTGCTGGATATTCATGGCTGTTTCCTTGTCAATCGACGCTGTGGCCTGGACTTAAGGTGAGTGGATTGATCGATGACTCGAGCGCGCACAGATTGAGAAAGTTACCTCGTCGAGTATCACGATGGCGCTCCTCCGTAGTATTGCCCTTGCCAGGCCAACCAATTGCCGTTGTCCTTGGCTAAGATTGCGGCCCCCAGTATCTATCTGCGTTTCTAACGTCCAGTGATGGGCACTGCAGATTCGATGAAGCACAGCATCGCAGGCGTCATCTGAATACTCGTCAAGCGGATCCAGGTTCTGGCGGACAGAGCCCGGGAAAAGGACCGGATCCTGTGCTAGAAATGTCTGAGCCTACGTCAGTTCCATGAATCGAACATAGAATGATAATCGGAGGCTCGTGGAGTATGGGAAAGTTGTTTTAAAGCCTACCACTCGATTGCGCAAAGCTTGGGTATCCACTTTTGAAATGTCGATGTTGTCAATGAGAATACGGCCAGATTCTGGAAGCACTAGTAAAAGGCCCGTCATTAGATGAATTTCGTTTGTTGGAGTAAACGTGGTGTGACCTTACAAGTGGCAAGAAGCGAAAGCGCCAGAGTACTTTTGCCGGAACCTGTGTACGTATTTGACCCAGCTTCATGTGAACAGTGAACAAGTAGAGCTCACCAGTGCGCCCAAGCAGAGCGGTAGTAGAACCTCCAGGTATACGTAAAGAGACATTGATCAAGGACGGATCAAGCTGAGGCGCATAACGCAGTGTGACGTTTTCGAAGACAATATCACCCGTATATGAAGGCCACGAAGCCGGTGGTTGGATGGATCCTTTGGGCTCTTGTTCCAGGTACAACAAGTCAACGACCCTTTCCACAGACACGAAATCCATCTGGAGCTGCCCGTATTGCTGACAAAGGGCATGTGTGGAGGACACGACTGTACTCAGGGTCAGTCCGCCTTCAATAACGTGTCGCTTATATTGCACACGTACATTGGGCTGCAGCAACCAAGACGAAAGCAGTAAGACCAGGAGAAACAGCAGTATACAGAGCAAGTAAGGTAATGAGGAACGTGGAACAGGCGGAAAGAGCATCAAAGCGATACATTAACCATGCTTGGAGACTCCTTGAAAACGATCAGTATTGTACATCGTTAAGACATTGGCAAGTCAATTACCAGTAGAAATGATCCATCTTCTGAAAGGCATCCGTCACGGCTATAACTCGATCTTGGAATCGACTCTGGACGGCAAAGGCTTCACAGTGTTAGCATTGCTATATGGTATGAGATCAATAGGATTACTAAGACCTCTCACAGTAGTCAGTCCCTCTAGTAAAGCACCGAAGTTCGACATGAGGGGGCTCAGTGATACCATCTGGTTAGTAGCGTCAGTCTTGTCTTACTTCGTCAATTGAACACCTTAGAACCCTTGACACACCTCTAAGCGGCGCAAGCTTTGAGACGTGGGCAAGAAACGGACGAATATCCACACGAAACTGGCGGTGAGTATGAAGGAAACAATTAGAAACACTGGTGTAACTGATGCTATGATCACAATGGAGGAAGCCCACTTGATTAGCAATAGAGCCACGTCTTGGAATTGCTGACTGATGTTACCATCAACCGTACCGATATCCGAGGTCATTCGATTCATCAAGCGACCAACAGGCGTCACGTCGTAGAAGCGGAAGGTAGCATGGCTGACCCGGTCCATGATGTCCATAAACATTTTCTTTCCGGCGGAATAAACGATTACGAGCATAGAGCACTGCGAGATGAAGAATATGGTCGACTGACCAGCAGCCAATATGAAGAAGCCGAGTAGCCATGGGCGTATGTCGTTCTCTGGAGAGGGCAAGTCGTCGAATGGCTGGGTCGAAATATGCTCCACAGGTCGACTGTACGCTTCGCCCCACTGCTTGAGAAACCAAGTCTCTCCAATAGCAACCAGGCGATGTATCGCCAAAACCAGGATTAAGACAACCCACCAACGAATCTTGCCAGCCTTGATGTATTCCCAATATACTGAGAATTTAACACCCCCGTGGGCTCGTTTTTCGTCCTCCATGAATTTCTCCGGGACAATGGCTTCATCTTGGTCTTCACGCCTTTGCTGATTGTCATTAGGACCGGAGTCTTGGGAAGTAACTTCGGTTAAGTCAGGGAAGTGCCCAGAAATATCATCAACAAGCCGAGCTGTTCCATCCACAACCTCTACCGTTCGAGACGCAAAGCCGTGACATAGGTCTGCGCGATGAGTCACCAGTATGACATTGCGCTCGACCATCAGACTTCCCCCCAAGCATCTACGAACTATGCTTTCTGCAGTTTGATGATCGAGAGCGGAAAGCGGGTCATCGAGCAAAACGATCTTTGCCCGACTGTACACAGCTCTTGCAAGCGCAACACGAGCTCTCTGGCCTCCGGACAGACCGATACCATTCTCACCAATATTGGACAGATCGCCATGCTTAAAACTCTCCAGATCAGGATTAAGCGCACAAGCTTCCAATACAAGCCTGTAACGGTCCACCTCATATGGGCTAGAAAATAGTATATTTTCCCTGATGCTCATACTCTGTAACCAGGATCTTTGGGCGCAGTAGGCGATCGTACCATCTGGAACACTGACGTCACCCCCAGTCTTATCAAGTTCACCCAGCAGCGCCTGCAGCAGAGCTGTTTTGCCCGCACCAACCTTGCCACAGATGACTGTTAGTCCAGATGCAAATTGAAGGTTGATATCATGAAGCACAGGCTGTAGAGTACCCGGCCAAGCAAAGGATGCGTCGTGTAACACAATTTCGGACCCTCTAGAGTTAACAGCCTGGTGGCTTTGGTCCTTGTCCGGCTCACTCATAAAGTCTTCTATTCGGTCAACGGCGACTTTAGCATTCAGAAGTACTGTTATCAATCGCGGAATCTCATGGAGGCTATCCTCAAGCATGCTAAAGAGCTGCAAAGCAGGGAAGGCTATGTCGATTCCAAGACGCTGGTCGGCCCAAACTGTGTACGCATAGAAGGCCGCGACAGGAAACATCCCACTGGCAAAAGTGTTAGTGAAGCTGATCATGATGCCCCATAATCTCGTAACGACACGAAGGTTCAGTTCGCGCTGTCTGGCTACCATGATCTGTTCCTGCCAATAATCTTGCCACCCATACCACCGTAAGTGACGAATCGCCTCAACAAATTGAGAGACTTTCTGAAGCTTTATATCTGTCGCCTTCCTCCGCCGCCTTTCCCATCCAAGTAAAGCTTTGGTAATTAGAGCGTTTAAGGCTTGCGCAACTAGCACTGTCAGGACACCGAAAATACAAGGCCACCCAATCAGCCTCCAGATCAACACCACGGAGATAACCAAGCCAAGTGGCTTGGTGATGAGGCTCCCGGCTTCCCAGAACCTACATAGACAATTCAGTGTACAGTAAAGTGGAATAGAATTGTCATGCTGACCGTTGCGCAACTTCATACACGTCATTGCTATTTCTGATATCAGCGAGAGGACAAACATTGTGTACTTATTGCAAATACCGCATAAGATTCAGAATCTTGCCCATCTGTGCAGGCTCTTTCAGCTCTTTTGCTACCTTATTACGACTAAATACTCCTCTGAGTCTACTTAGTGATGCTTTCCACCATGCTTTACGAGGTGTACTCTGGTGCCTCGCTCCTGATGAATTAGCATGACCATCTCCTGGGAACGACTCATCCGCAGGCAACCGCTTTACAGGACCAACAATTTTTCGGCCTAAAGTCTTTTCAAATATCATCGTTATCATTTCCCCTCTGGACCTTTCGTAGCATCGCCTGCTAAACCATAGGTTGAGGACCGAGGATTGCGTTGCAATAAGACGAGCGATGAGAGAAATGATGGCATAAGTGAGTGCATTGCTCCGTGGAATCTCAGGGTCTTCCATGGACTGTAGGAGTAGCTGTAACAATATAGGGGCGGCGAATCCTTATTTCGAAGTTAGCATTCGCTTCCTCCGCGTTGCTTCAGCGACATGCCGTACTCGCGATGGATTCAATTATACTCAGAATAGAAATCAATATCAGATCCAAACCATTGGCAGCGACAAGTCTTCTGGCAACGGAACCTTTAAGCTCTCGGAATTTGTCATGCAGAAATCGGTGTTGGAATTCCAGACTTAGGCTCCAAACATCTTCGTTATTAAGCTGCCTCGCAGATCCTAGGGATATGAGAGGTGACATCCAAGAGACGGTCATGAATTGCCATAACGTGAGATTGTCTTCAGGACTGCGAAGTTGATGCGTTGGGCTATCAAACGCTGGGCTGATTCCGGAGTTTGGTAGCTTATGGTCTCTCAATGGCATGCAGACGATAGTGCCGACTATAACGAGTGAGACAAAAACATTGGAAAGTACTGCGATATTATTTGAACTGGTGAGTGGGATAGGTGCACTCAGGATAGCTACCATCTCGGCCGAAAGAAAGGCGGTAAAGATGACGAGCAAACCAATTGGTGCAGTTTTATGGCGATCAACCACCGTTAGCAAAGTAGCTATTGCCTAGTCATTGTGAGATAAATGCCCTCCGAGTCAACGGACGAGCTTACCAGGGCTACTGATTGGAGAACAGCAGCGTAGCTGATGTAGGGGTATACTGCCGTCACCACCTGTATTGCAAGGCCGATAGGTACCAATACAAGAAGGGCGGTGGTCAGACGTGGGTAGTGCATCTTGTGGTCCTGGTCGTGTACCTCTCCATGCTTACTGAGCTCTTCGAGGAATGGCTTAGTCCATCGCGGGCGATGTGACCACAGTGGTTGACAGATACGTGCTAGCAAGACACAGATCGCCACAACAGCAGGAAAAGAATATATTATATGTATTACCCTTTTCCCGAGAACAGGCTCGGAATGTATCTGTCGCATCATGCCTCAGCAGACTTTCATGCTATTCCTGGTCATGAGAAGGTCATACCCAGGGCACGTAGTATTGGTTCCTGTTTGGCAGCAGCAGCTGCACCTCAGACAATGTCATACCCAGTGCAACAACAGCATCTATCATCCCCTACTTCATATTGGAGATGGTTTGGCATGCTTTTTCGACCTGCAACATTGACTTAACCACTCCAAAGACAAAGGTCCTAGAGATCTGCGCTAGAATCTTTAGCGTGCCAAGCCCAGCCCCACAGATCTTGCCCTTGAAGGTTTCCTTAGGCGACGTCAATAGGGCGTAAAAGCAAAATGGATGACCTCACGGGGGCAGCCATAGGAACAATGTACCTTTCTACTCTTGCCTCTCCTGCCTACACCGTACTTCAGCTTTCGGCTCTGCGGCGATGGGCAGTCCCAAGCCAATTGGTCTTAAATGGCGATCTAGTACACTCTTCATTGTCAGCACCGTAGGTATTGGCCTTTTCACGGACCTTTTCCTCTATGGCTTAGTCGTACCAATCCTTCCCTTCATACTCCGGGAACACATTCAACTGCAGCCTCACCAAATCCAAAGCCACGTCTCCGCTCTCCTCGCTGCCTATGCCGGTGCTTCCGTGTTATTTTCCCTTCCAGCTGGGATCATCGCTGATAGGTTGCCTACACGTCAATTACCCTTCCTAATAGGCTTGACTGCCTTGCTCTTGGCTACACTGTTACTGTTCCTTGGGCAGAATGTAGCTGTCTTGGTATTGGCACGAGTTCTACAAGGTATTAGTGCGGCTGTGGTTTGGACTATCGGGTTGGCACTGGTGCTTGACACTGTGGGTCCCGAAAATCTTGGGAAGACCATTGGCTCGGTACGTTCACTGTGAAATGAACTTCGAAGAGATGCCCGACTGAACTATGAGCCTAGATATTCGGCTTCATATCCATTGGCGAATTGGCCGCACCGGTCCTTGGAGGTGTTATATACAGAAAGAGTGGATATTCTGGGGTGTTTGGGCTGGGTTTCGCGATTCTAGCTCTCGACTTTGTCATGCGAATCCTCATCATTGAGAAGAAGACTGCTAGACGGTACGGACAGCATGAAGGAGGCGAAGAGCCCAACGGTCACACGATAGAGGAGGAGGAAGAAGAAGTCGCAGGAGACGAAGATGAGCTAAATGAGGAAGATCCTTTGATACGGAAAGAAGAGGAAGACTCCTATAAAGTTCCACCAGGTCAAGCGAAATGGATAAGGTCTTTTCCCATATTATACTGCTTGAGGGATTCTCGACTTCTTACCGCCTTACTCCTTGCGTTTGGCCAAGCAACGCTGCTTGCAAGTTTCGACGCCACCGTCCCTACTTTGGCCCAGAGACTCTTCGGCTTTGACTCTCTAGAGGCTGGTTTGCTCTTCATAGCATTGGTCCTACCATATCTCGTGGTAGGTCCTGTGGCCGGATGGGCTGTTGATCGCTATGGAACCAAGCCAGCGGCTGTGATTGGCTTCGGGTATCTCGTCCCGGTACTCATCCTTCTTCGCTTAGCCCGCGCTGGCGGTAATTCGCAGGTCATCATCTACTGTGTCATACTCGCCCTTTGCGGCGTGGGCATGGGGGTCATTGGTTCGCCGTCCATCGTTGAGGCATCTCATGTCGTCCAGTTGTATGACAAAGCCAACCCTGAATACTTCGGTCATCAAGGCCCCTATGCACAACTATACGGCATCAATTCAATGGTGTTCAGCCTCGGGCTTACTGTGGGTCCCCTGGTAAGTGGTTCGCTTAAGGATGCAGTTGGCTATGGTAACATGAATCTGTTTGTTGCTGCATTGTGTCTTGTCACTGCGATGCTTTCTTTCATATATATAGGTGGAAAGCCCAACATGCTTCGCAGGATAACCAAATGAAGATCGAGCTGCGAGACTGAATACCCCCATGGTTGTATAAGGCTCCAGGGTTGCAGTCTCAAGGGCCCACATTTGCCCCGATTAAAACCCCGTAAGGAATCGAATCATCTAGGCGTGCTGTGCAAACATTTTCCGTTATTCGCAGCCGCGAGGTCTTGCCTCTTCTGCCTGGAACTGTCACATCCCAGCCGCATCACGATACGAATGCGCCGTTTTCTGAAGAGCTCCGATGTGTCGATTTTGCGTCCTGGATCGAACGCAGGTTCTATCCAGTCCCATGTCGACTTGCGTTCGAACATTTTAAAATTGCCAAAATATGTTAGTTAGACGCCAGCTTTGAGTTCCTGCCGAGCATGTTCCCTCAGTTACAGAGCGTCGCTGGATGGAGACACCTGGGCGGTGTAGCAAAGGTGTAGAGAAGGTCCGTCGATCACATGTCTCTCTAGTTCACAGCCGCAATTTTAAAAGGATTTCGCTAATTCAGATCATTGTACAGGCACGTGCACCATTGCATTGTGGTGTTTGAAACGTTCAAATTCGACAACCTTCGGGGTAACCGCTGTACTGCACACGGGCGGTAGGGCAAATCGCGCCATTCAAAAATATATTGGATGCTGGCAGAGTAGTGGATTGTTCGTATGAGTCGAGGATAGCACGAGCACCTGGCCGTGACAACACAGGTAAGTTAGGATGACTACCCGCCGGCCTTCCCCTAAATGTTCCTTGAATTCTGTATTTCTGTGTCTCTAGCTTCTTGCCGAAGCACTGGCTTAATTTTCAGGAAAGCGAATCCTGAACTAGGTTTTAGGTTTCTGGGGCCACATTTTATATGCTACGTCTGCGATTCAGAGCAGCACAGATTTGGCGGTCTATCAGATCGCGGTTTTCAGCTTGATTGGTTCGGCCATCGACGCGCTTTGCGGATTAGATCATTTCTAAGTAAGGATTAACCTCAAGGTTATGGTTGTACTTTAGGTTAGACTGTGAAGGCTTGGAATGGTTGATAGGTGGGTGCTGTAGATCTGGCGGAGATGGTCGGCTGCGACAAAGCCTTCCGTTTGGTGCCTCAACAGTCTTAATCAATTAAACAACTCAATTGCGGGATAGCGCAATCTTTCACACATGACAATCAGCGCCTCCATCGCACTTTCCACGAGTCACAGCTCACAACGAAGATTCCCACCTGGGTAAGCCGACGGACAACTGAGCGCAGAGTCAGCACGATGTCCAGCTTCATCCGAACAGCCTGCAGTAGTATTTTACTTGTCATTCTGCAACGCCGGTCTTTTACTATTGTTGGCTTTCTTTGCGCTGCATCTCTTTGGTTTTGGAAACATCAATTCCCTAGCCACTCATCTGTGTCCGTTGTACCATGCAAACCAAGCAAGAGTCCCGGAACTCATTTCTGGTAGAGCTCCGTTCTTCCAAGTTATTCGTATACACCGTTATCAACCTGGCTGTTTTCACAGATGCATATATCTATGGTCTGATTATTCCAGTACTTCCTTTCGCTCTTGTTGAACGTGTAAAGCTTCATTCAGATGAGGTGCAGCGATGGATCGGCCTTCTGCTTGCAGCATACGGGGCCGGTCTCATCATTGGAGCTCGTGAGTCACTATTCTTAGTTCTTTCACCGATGAGCTCCCACAGGGACACATCAATATCCATTGTCCAAAGAGAAACTTTATATCTGACATGTAGTAAAGCAATCGCTGGCTGGTACGCTGACCGGACTTCATCACGCCGAGGACCGTACCTATTGGGACTCATTGCTTTGGCATTGTCAACTCTTGCCTTTTCCATCGGCCAGTCAACCTTGGTCCTGTTTGTTGGCCGATTGGTCCAGGGCGGATCCTCGGCTGCAGTTCACACAGTCGGCATGGCTATCCTGGCGGATACGGTTGGCCAAGCGGGCATGGGACCTGCGATGGGATATGTGGGCATGAGTATCGCGCTCGGGGTAGTCTTGGGTCCTATGCTTGGAGGCATCCTTTACCATCGCATGGGATATTTCGCTGTTTTTGGGTCTGCGTATGCGCTCGTGGGACTCGACTTTGTGTTTAGGGTGTTTATGATAACCGCAAAGGACGAAGCTCCTCTGAAACGCCTCGTTGAGGAGAATCACCGCGATTATGGGACACTATCCGGGAATGACAGCGTGTCTCACACGCCAATTTCCCATGACTCATTTACCGGGACGACCGGGTCAGATTCAAGCTCATCACTTTGTAGTTACTCGACGTCTTCATCATGGGACTCGACGGACTCATTGGCCTTTATGGTGGCTCCTGGAAATAACCTTCACACCCAGAAACTATCGACCACTCTACGTCACCCAATCATAGTCCTTCTATCAAAACCTCGTATGCTTGCAGCGCTTCTTGGTGACTTCTCTCAGAGCATGGTGTTGACGGGCCTGGAATCTATTTTGCCACTGAGGATCAAAACAATGTTCCACTACAACTCGATGCAGGTGGCGCTGATGTTCCTAGCTCTCTCTTTCGGGTCTTTTGCTGGGCCGGCGACGGGTAGGCTGAGTGATAGAATAGGCGCCAAAATCACGGTGTGCTTTGGCTTTGGAACCGCTGCGCCCCTTTTGATACTATTACGTCTTGTCGATCACGATAGCAAAGAAATGGTGGCACTCCTTTGCTCTCTAACACTTCTGTTGGGAATTTCTCTCAACATGATCCTTACACCTTCGTGGTCTGATGCATCCTATACAGTGGACGACATCATGAAAAACGAGCCAGGAATTTTTGGCACCAAAGGGGCATATGCGCAAGCTTTCGGCCTGATGAACATGGCTTATGCAACTGGATCTATCATTGGACCTTTGTTGGGTGGCTTTCTGGTTGAGAATGTGGGATGGAATGACCTGACCCTCGGAACCGGTATTTTTTGTGCTCTCTGCGTTGTACCTTGTCTGTTCGCTACTGGGGGAAGACGTCGGCAAGGTAATGAACCAACCGAGGAGAGCAGGGAGCATGGAATATCAGCTCCCACTATAAACAACTGACGACCCCATGCACTTAATTCATACGACTGCAGCCTATGGTGGGTAATTTGACCCCATAAAGATATAGCCGTTGAGGGTATTTAAGCGAGAGACCCAGAAAGGGGGGGATGTTATTATGATGCTGTGAGAGGAGAGGGATAGGCAGACGGGAAGAAGACACCGTTCAAATTAATTCGGGAATGGGATGGTATCGAACCTGTGAAGAGTAAGGCCGGGTAATTGATAGGAGATTGGAAGGTGGGATCATGTTTTTTCGAGCATCGACATTGCATGAAAAACACATCATCGGGGAAGTGATGGAATGGAAATAGGTAATCGATTGTAATCGTAAGAGAACGGAATAGAAAATATGCTTATTAAACGAGGACCTTCCTATCCGCGACTTAGGATCCTTGAAGAAGAATGCATTGAGGTTTTAGCAGGCGGTGCGCCTGCTAAGATACCATTCAACATGTGAGCCTGTTTGTTCTCACTAAAGAAGGCCGTGCAGTTTCCCAACTACACTGGGATACGGTATCCTGCATGCATCGATATTGCTCAACGTTCCATCAAAGTCGACAATATACCCGCTGTGGAAAGGATAAGTTGCTATTGAGTTGCAGCTAGGATTGATGGTCGCATCATATTATAACGACACGTAGTCTAGGCTAGCGTGGTATACCGGACTAGGGTTCTTACTGAGTGTGATCAGGGACTATAGACTGGCAGTGCCCCATACATCTTTCCGTCAAAAGGAGAAGGACGTTGAGACTTATCCGTGGCTTCTGCTTCATCTATCCTCTCGATATCCATCACAATTCTCATCATGCGACATCGATTCTGCAGTCCGATTGGCGCGTCTCGGAACTCAGTCTTGTGCATGTTTGCTTTCTCGAACGCAGTGGTCCACACGTCCACCTCCCCACGATGACTTTTCGCCAAAGCGCTCTCGATAATCTCGGCATGAGAAAATACTTGTGCGAGCTGCTTCCAATTCCAACAGCCCGATTTGTGTTTATGATAGATTTCTTCCGCGTCCAAGTCCCAGAGGTAGTCCACGAGGTCTCCAGAAACAAGATGGTCAAGCCAGAAAATTTGGTCGAGCGATATTTTAGCATATAATGTACTGCTGCAGCGGCGTAGGCGGAGCGCAGGAATAGCTGGAAGAAATGAAACAATGTGATTTAAGATCTCGGACGGCAATGTTTCAAATGTTGTTGCTGTGTGACTCGGTAGGAGACTGACCACTCGGGGTTTGGCGTGATCACATGATTCACCACTTACGAGGGGCTGAAGATGACTTAGGACATAAGATGTTAGCCCAGGGATACTAAGAGGGTCGGCACAGATCCACTGTATGATCGTGTTAGAGTAAGGACTCCTGTGATGCATAGACCGCGGAAGATCACATACCTCCCAGCCTGGTTCGATGCACGGGCTCCAGCCATTGGCGAACCTCGCTGCCCCGTAGTACAGGTGCTCCCATTCCAACTGGTAGCTTCCATACTCACTAGAGTCATAACGAGAAAGTTCTTCCGCCAGTGGTGTATCCCAGGGCCATTCGGTATTACGTTCGGTCAGCCGTAACATTGCGTCATAGTAACCTTCTAAAGCCCCATAGCGTGTATTTCCGCAAGTTGCGTTTCTGAGGCTAACACGCTGCATTATTTCCAGGCAAGCATCATGGAGAGGATAGATGACAATCCCTGAGTGTTGGTATACTCCCCATTGCCTGATGTCGGCGCGGCCCTTGAAAACTTCCCGTCTCACGTTCTCTGGGTGATCGATCTCGATGACGACATGGCGGAATTCAGCCCCAGAAGCAGGAGGGGAGATTGCAAATGGCCCGTCTCCGTCGTCTTGATTACGTCTGGGAAACAGTGTTAGAAGACCTCTCCTGTTTTGTCTGGCATCATAGCAACAGTAGATTCAGAGTGGCCATCCGTAGATTTAGTGACTCACTCAAAATCAGCCTTGCCAATTACTCGAAATCGGGCCAGCCACTAAGAAAGTAAGCCACTAATCAAAGACTAGAGAACGCGCACGACTGGCCTTGGTCTGATCAGGCAGCAAGATAGCCTCGTCGAATTCACCTTCGATCGATACGCAGGAGATGTCTTCAAACGAACAGCCGCATATTGAACAATATACAATTGAGCGGCCCATATCAGGAAGGCTCGGTAAGGCAGTGCTTCAGAATTGCACCCTGCATAGGCAATGGTGGATGGAGGATTGATGTAGTTGATCGTCTCAGATAAAGATGCTGCTATTCGAGGTCCGGAGACGGTCTAACTGCATTTGGTTAGCCCTTCACACAAGGGGTGTTCGATTTCCAATGCAGCGGGCTTTGGATGGGAAGGTTTGTGGGCAGCTGAATGAGATTATCAAAGCTAAATACGTATTGCCTCCTGTATGAGCCGCATGGATTGCGAATGCAGGCGATGATCACCGAATAGCACAATGACGATCACAGTATCTGCTACAGTGGCGGTACAGGGCACAGTTGCAGATGGACATCTTGTCACCGAAGGATTCGGATTCGGCTTCTAAAACGAGAGTTGGAGGACTGACACACGCCCGAGTAACGGCGAGGGGCGAGGGGCGAGGGGCGGCCTCTAAGGGCGGAAACTAAAGACTCCGGCGCCACCTGGCATCTATTTTAGGGGCCATTTTAGGGGCCGTCGCTGGCCCGTTACCCGTGCTTACCTTAAGTGATTGACTAGGTACGGAAAAACAAGATTAGGACCTCCCACGCAATTCAAACATTCTTTGTTGTTACTAGGATTCCAATCCCCCAACAGCCAACAAAGGAACATCATTGGGAGAGACTTTGTTCGGGATGCCGAACGGCCGACCCATCCTGCAGGGCACAGCCCGCGGTACGTCATCCATAAGTAGGTAGGAGAGAGAGGCTACGCATTTTAGCCGCACGGTCAGCTCATCTCCCTTTCAATCGTAAGATGGGCTCGTGGCCGATGGGAAGCGAGGCTGTGTGCTGTCGAGGTCCAACTGAAACCTCCGCAGGCAAAGCATTCAACTAGGTGAAGCACCCTCCCCGGCTTGTGTCGTGGGCAAGGGTGTGCGTCTGCTTGGCCGTGAAATATGGGTGTAGTATCCACGTTGGCGCCTAATTTAGGACTACGGATACCTAAACAGAAGTGATGTCTACTCATGGCTTAGATTGTAAGACCATGCGAGATTTCCAGTTTAAGCCCGTAGTAGGGGCTCGGTTATCCCAAGGTTGGCTCCTCCGTGACTGACGTCTAAGGTACATTAGACATGACATTCGTCTCTCTGTATCTCAGGAGCTTGTGTTAGTATGAGATGCTTACTTGGCCTTTGCCCCCTGCCATCTGCAAGTATACCACTTTCCCTGAAACATCAAGATACATCAGTAGCCTACGCCGCTAAGCAGCATACACCTCCTCTCCATGCAAAGCCTTACATACAAGACATATTCCTACAAAGTGGAACACTTGGGCTTTGAGCCACTTGATGATCAAACATGAGAGATTACGGATCTATTTCGTCAGTCGGGAAAGCACTTCCGATCTAATGGGTATTGGTGTTTCAACGCCTCGTCTGGCCTGTCCTCTGTTGCAATGTTCAAGGAAGGGGTCATAGTAAGCCATGCTGTACATCGTATAAATATCACGCGCCGTTCGCACGCTCTCTGAGATCGATCCCAGTTTGCTCAATCGATCTGCTAATATCTTTCGTAAAATTATGTATCACTTTCCTGATTCAGCTTCTTTTCTGATCTGGCTACTGTGCCTGCCGCTTGGCGAAAGTAACCTACTTTCCTCCCCCTTGTCAGATACTATCACTATCGCGTCTCAAGTATTCATTGTCAACCCTACCAATGTCGTTCTAAACAGTACCACCATAGGTCCTGGGTCTGCTGCTGTGACTATTGGCGGAGAGGCAGTATCGGCAGATGTCAACCACGATCTCTTCATTGGCACTTCAGAGATAATAACTGGAGAATCAGTCTTATCCACTCCTATTGATACCGTATCCTTCAGTAACCTTACCACGCGCAGAAGTGGTCCAACAACATCTGCGGCTAGTGCTATCCCTATAGTGTCCGCGAACAGCAGCGCAGCCTCCTTGGGAACGTCGAGCCGTATGCACGTAGCTGGTACGACTGGACTTGCCACAGCAAGCAATTTGGGCTTCCCTTACGGTTCTCAATCAACTATCTCGAGTCAAAGACTCTCTTCAAATGAGTCGCCGACTACCGTATCAAATCCTTCATCCTCCACTACCTTCGGAGTGGGGCTAGTGTCAGGGCACTCAACCCCACCCACCAGTGTTGGGACAACACTGTACACGATTGATGGGGTGACATTTACCGGGAATCCCCAAAGTCTTGTTGTTGCGAGTACGACGTTGACTCCAGGAGGTTCGCCTCTAACGCTATCTAGTCATACCTTTTCTATTCCAATATCGGCTACTGGTAACATGATTAACATCGACGGCGATTTGACCATCTTGCCTCTTCCGACCACATCAGGAGCAAGTAATACTCCTTCTTCTACTACATCATCAACTTTCCAAGGCGTTGGCCTCGGTCCAGGATTCGGCCCCGTAGGCTCAATAACATTGAGCGACGCTAGTACCACTGCGACCTATGACGCAGTTCTCATCTCGCAATACTCTAACCTACAGACTCCTACAGTCATCGTCACCTCATTCCCGGAATACAACTCCATTGGATCAATCACCAGCGTTCAGGGTTCCGTGATTATCGGCAAAGGTGGGACAGCCCTCATCCATCCACCTTCCATCCCAACCCTGGGTGGGAAAATCGCACCTCCTGGCTTTGGAGGTCCCATCAGACCACCATCTGGGGGAGGAGGCTGTCCCTCTTTCTTCGGTATCTCTTTCTGTCCTCCAGGATTCAGTATTGACCCTCCTGGATCTCCTGATCTGCCGCCCGCTGAACTACCCGATGGCCCAGACCCCGATAACCCCGACGATTCCGAGAATAATGAAGACAATAATAATTCTGAATCACAGAATTCTCAATCAAAACAGTCGCAAACCCGACAGAGCATAAGTGCATCTAGCACTCAGCCACCCAGCATATCAGCTTCAACATCCGAGCCAAGCACTTCCTCTACTATGTCGTCAACTGCCTCGTCAAGTGTTACATCCACCTGCAGTGCCTGTGATAGCTGTGTCACTTATGACTACTCACCCACCGCAACCCCAAATCCTGTTGACGATGACACAATGGATATGAGGAAGCGAGAATTGGCAGGTCGCTTCATTGCGAACAAGCGTGGTATTCCGTTATACTCTTCAGCTACAATAAAAGTTGCCAGCGCTCAATGCGAAGTCTCAAAATACACAAACAAACCCCCGTACCCAGGACCAGGGGCTGTGGCTAATAATGCGCCTCCGGCCGTTCCGGACCCGACACTTGAAGCATTCTACCAGACCGCTACATACTGGGCAGTCCCGACAAATCCTCCTAAATGTGGCGCACCCGGATGGCAATTCATGGACTCGGATGGAATTGGGGCGTATAACCCACCTTGGAAACTTGGTGGCACGGGAAAATCTGTCAACATTGATCACGTGTGTAAGTATCCGCCTCTCTTTCGTTCTATGTAAGTAGAATTAATACCTCTGATAGATGAAGTCAGTCTTCTAGATGAATTCTTTACGGCACAGGTCAGTGCAGGGTTTACATGCGGAGATATCTCGAAGCTGTTCGACGTTTCGGACACTGCTTCTGCAGGTACTAGGCTCAACACCATCTTCGCCCAGCTGCCTTCCGTCACAAATCCAGATTTCCTGGGAATGGACAGTGCTCTCAACAGACTGAAAGGTGCGCTCTGGAACCCAGATTTGACAGGTGTCAGCTTAAGCCTGGCAAATTCGAATGCTGCCATTCAATCACTCTCCAATTTAGCAGTTGTCATGGACATGGCCAACAATGACGCTATTTCTAAGCTCTTCTCAAACACCAACGCGCGTATTTATCAGGCATTCCAAGGTATTGATCTGCTTATAAGCTCTCCACAAGGCTGCAGTGGCTCCGTTGATGACCAGGGCAGCCAGCCAGCTTCTAATACTTGGGCATCGGCCTATTCAGTGTGGATTACTGGCAAAGTGTCCAGCCAGAACGACATGATTACTAAAACTGCTAATTCGATCAGTGCCGCAATTGCAACTGATGCCGCTCAAGTCAAAGCAAATCAAGCAGGCCAGGTCAAAAATTGGTCAAAATTCGTTGATAACTTCAATGCAGCCTACAAGGTAGATGCATTAACTTTTCCACAACCAGACTCATGGCCACAAAATGCGATAAACATTGCAAAACGCCAAGCCGCCACCACGGCTTGTACTGGAGCACCTTCAGTGAATCCTTCAGCATCCGTGACAGCATCCTCAACAGGACTTCTGTCCCAAAGCATTCGAACCTCCTTGGCATCTAGCACGGATCCAAGTCCTTCAACAATCCCATCAAGTACTGTGACAACACCTCCAGGACCAGGATTGTCAGCCCCAAGTCCCACCATCACCTCAGCTGCCACCAGCACGGCGATATCTTCACCTGTCACTTCGGCTTCTTTCTCATGCACAACACTGTAAGTTGTCCACAGTTCCACATGCTTTCTCATCAGTGCGAACATGGCTCACACGCCATAGGGCGACTATTATAGATCCAAGTTATCCCTGTGGTTGTAGCAACGGTTTTACATACTGCAGTAGCTCTGATAACAACTCGTGTGACTGGACGTCAGTCCCGGAGGCGGAAGATTGTTGCGAAGACTGTCAATGAGTCTCTTATCGTTAGCTGATCACGGAGGATTGCTGTTCCAGCTGTGGGTTTGAGAATTGTACTGCAACTTCGCGGGAGCCCCTGCTTATGCCATTCTAATTGAATAAGGAATTCAGATCATATGATTTGAGCTTTTGCGGCGTTAGGGCAGGAAGTCTGATTTTCAACCCTGTAGAACCGTTGCAGCAAAAAATACATATCTATCGTTTGTCTGATATCTCCACATTGGCCTAAAGTCTGCGTTGAGTATCGTAGCCTCAAATGACCTGTGCTAGTGTTGTAATTCAAAATTCCTAGATAAAGCATTTTTAGAAGATTGTCTGATTCGTAAGAGTACGTGTTGTTACTGTCATAATGCGTAACACCAGGCTTCTTGATGATATTGGGGAAGAAGACAGTCAGACGTCACCAAAAATTGCAGTAGTCGTCAATAGTCATTGGTTCGCATCTTCTTTTGGCTGGACAGATGAAACGTCCCAGCTCATAAGGTGGGATTAGCTGCCCGTATTGATTTCTGGACGGGTAGCTCTTTCTCCAAGGGCAAATTTCCAGCGCGCAAGCTGCTTGCCCAATCACAGCACATACAATAAGAGACATCCTGTAGAAAGTGTTACATATGTATAAGTTATACTACTCTCAACCAGAACCAGTGTTACGCTGTAAATGTGTAGCTTTTAAAAGATACGCTGTTGGCTTTCCTGACACATTGACTGCGTACATGAAGTCGCCCATGATTACGGGATTGACAAGCACCACACGTTTCTAGAGTACTTGGAATATGGGTCTATGAGAATCCAATAACATGGGGTGTTAATTGGGCTGTAACGAGTACCTCAATTTTAATGAGATTAACGCCCATTTGTATAGAAGACCTGGCTGGAATGGTTGGGATATCTATCTCTTATGTGTGAACAAAACGACTTTAACATTTGAACTCTTTCTCAAACAAGGATCGCTTTGACTTTGGCTAGATAGATGAAGCCTCTTCGCATCAATTCAATCCTGAAAGAAATTATATTCCGCAATTTTGTATACGCGCCTACCAAAGGAGTGGCATTAAGAGAGAGATACGTCTCTTTAAGACTCCCTCGGCCCTAAGAATATGTTTGATAATAAGTGACTGCGGTACAAGGACAAACTTGCTGCCAAAGTCAGATTGAGAGTGCAGAGTAGAAGAGTCCACAGTCCTGAACACTTTACCAATCGTGTAGCCCTACAGGGCTGACCTGCTCTAGGGACCAAAAATATCCCATCGCTTACCTTAGGCGACCAACTTTCAGGGGTCGAGCCCTAGCTAGTTCTGCCCCAACTCTGCTCCTTACCCCCTGCCCCAGCTCTGCTCCTTGCCACGCTGGTACAAGACTCCGTGTTAAGACTGCCAATCGATTATACTATTTCCACCCAATGCATTCCACCATCGTCATGCGACAATCCCGCGACGAAGGTGGCCCCGCCATCAACACAACCATACCTTCCTTCAACGGCGACATCCACCTTACATGATAGACGGCGACAGCGATCTTGGTGTTCTTGATGTCATTTTCACAGCTTGTAAGGCGAAGCTACCCACATACATAGGAGAAAGGATAGGTATTGAGGGTCATCATGGGCTCAGGATCGATTTGCGATAAAAAGACCAAACCCCAGCCAACCAACATTGGAGATCTGAGCTATGCACACCACCTGGTACCACTCATTGGTACGCTGCTGGCAATTAACCAGCAGCGAGGCACTTGGCGATTTTGCAGGGACTACCTAGTTTAATATAATTACTGATAGGCTGGCTAGGCTCGGCTGCCCTAACAGTGTGAAACGATGTTGGATGTGTTGGGAGGAGGGAAATGTCTTTGCGGGGGCATAAAAGACGAATAGGATGAACAGTCCGGTCTATGTGCCGCGCTACCCCTAAACATTATCGCCTGCATCCCAAAATACTCATGCGACTCCTTGCTGTCACTGTCGCTGCTACTTCTTCAGTGACGTAGCCAAGTCGTTGACAAGAAAAGTTCGCTAAGACCCTAGGCCTCTAGTGGCCCCTAAAGCGATAACTCCGGGGGTTCTCTAAGATGGGTACCCGCTTTCTAGGTTTCATCGAGTCCCTATGACTAGAGGTGTAGCTGTCACAATTTCCCGTGACTCAGCTGATGACTTTACGAAGCCATTACTAGTTTTAATGTTTCATCGGCAAACATGCTTAGTTAACCACATCATGACCAGGACAGACACTTTCCTCGTCGTGGAGCGAACTTTAAAAGCCCCCGTTGTTTTGCGACGCCGCACAGCAGCGGCCGTTCTTATACCTACGCCGCTCCCTTACCCCACAAAGTCCTCCAATTTCTTCTTCCCACTCAAACAATCTATTTGCTTCGGCTTACGCCATGCGTCGGGCTGTCCCGTCTACGCGGCATTGAATCATACTTGTCGAGTACCTCGACACTACATTACCATGATATGGAGACAATATATGCTTCTTGATATCAGCGACTCAAATAGGTTTGTCTGGAAGAATCTACATTCCGACAAAGATTGTTCTCTACATAATCATTTGAATATGCAAGACATTACTGGTTATCACAATTGAGGCGCGACCTTGCATAACTTCTAGGTTGGTGGGCCGCACCCGAATGAGACGCCATCTCTTTCGTGCTGACATATGACCAGCGTTTTCAACGGGTTGAACCTGCATCATGAAATTATCCTTTCTAAGTCAGGTTATTTTGAATATCTTAGTCTTCTCTGCTATCTCGAGAGCAGCCTCATTACACTGGCCAGACAATTGCCGTTCAGGGCAGAGCTTTCACAAGAGAGACACCTTTACAGTGAGTGCGACATGGACTGAAGAGGGATGGAGCATTCCAATTTCTATACAAGGCACTACTTTCAACGTCTGGCTCGACACAGGCTCTTCATGGCTGTAGGTGCCTCATGTACCTCTGATATAGGCCCTTCAATACCTATGCTGAGCTGACAGTTCGATTGAAGCTGGGTATACAGTGACCAGGCACCCGCCAGCGAAGCTGATAGTCACCCACAGTACAAGTTGCCAAGTGACTACACTAGTCTGCCCGTTGTGGAGGACGGGTATGGAGTTGGCAGCCTTACCGCTAGAAATCTCCAGGACACTGTGACAATCGGAGGAGTGCCGCAGACAATGGACATTGATGCAGCCACGGACGTGTCGTGGGCCAGTCCCTTTGACGGAATTATCGGTCTGAGCTTCAGTAACGGCGATGTTGCACCAAGCTCATATGTGAATATTACCAAGCGACAAGCTTGCACATCGAATGGGGAACAAGTCAGTTGCCCGACATCGTCTTCGGACCCGAATATCCGCTATACTTTTATGGAAAGACTTCTCCAAGACTATGCATTGACTCAGCCAGTCTTCTCGTTGGCATTAAAATATACAAACGGTGGAACGGTTCAATTTGGTGATGTGGACAGTATTGCGTATACGGGTACTCTGAAGACAGTTCCAGCTGAAGGTTCGGTGCCATGGTGGGTAGTCCCAGGACTGACGGTCACAGCGGGCTCTGCATCATACACAGGTGACGTTCTATTCGGTATGGGAGCCGATATTGACTTGATCGATTTAAAGACTGACTGGTTTTCGGTGAAGATACCGGAGCGCCATCAACAACGCTAGATCATAGTGTTGTGTCCGCGTACTACGCAGGTATTAATGGCAGCCAAGAGGCTTCCCCAGGTGTTTGGACTGTACCGTGCGGGACATCGATGCCCGATTTCACCTTTAGCACCTCGGCAGGGAGCTCTATTATCCCCGGCTCTGCCTTCCATACTGCAACCAACCCAGTCGCCCTCGATGGCAGTGCAGTAACTGTTAGCACTGATGGTAAGATAATGTCTTAGCCTTACTTTACAGTCTCCCACTATACTCACCACTGTCTTAGTGTGTACAACTCGACTTGGTGCAGTAGCATCGGGTGACACCAGCAGCATTGGTACTCCTTTTTTTGCTACGCACTATGTTGTTTTCAATCAAAAGCAACTTACTGTATCATTTGCGCTTCAAGCGTAACAGATTCGACCCTAGGTATTGATAGGAGGGTCTAACAAGCACTTTGGACCACCTAAGTCAACTGCTTTGGTAATTTGAAGCCTTAGCTTTGACCTGAACGATGATAGGATTACTTTTTGTAAATAGGTTTCAGCTGTATCGCGGCCGGCTTCGCGCTGCAGAATCGTGATTGGCCAATCCAATACCTTACATGTTCAAACTCAGCTCTCTCTATCATCAAAGCCTGTAGATCGTAATATCAGCAACGTCAATAACTCACCTGCCACCGCAAACAAGGTACCAAGACGGTGGATAGTCTGCCGCAGAAGAGGTTATTACGGGCCGTGTTCTACGCCTTGTCGGTAGCCTCTGGAAGAAAGGATTCTTCATACCCTCGCAACGTGTTAATCCCAACACCTCTCGCGACACCTTGGAGCCAGTCAAGAAAGATTGATTATGGAAAGTATGGCCATCAAGATACAGGGAGTTGGCCGGCAATATACATGTCCAGAATCAGTCCGTACGTCGATTGTAGAATTGACTTTTCAGCTCAGGAGATTGGAAGAAGATAGGACTGTTGCGCTGATTCCCCAACATTATCCAATCTTCCCCAAAGAGACCACCATCGCTAGGACTACCTAGTCCACGCTTGCACCAATGTTCCATTGCAGCCTTACAACCTACACACGGCCAGCTAAGCAAGCTGTGCCTTCGAAGTAAATAATAGTCAGTGTAACCCTGATTGACATTGGACTCAATAGCGGCCTCGCACAAACTTATACTCCAGTGCTGTTCGACACCTAGTGAAATCAAATATATCGAGCGTAACAACAGACGGCCCATAGGAGGCCTAGCATGGGGCCCTTGAGAGCAAGCCTCTGCTTTCATTCAAGGCATCTGACTCAAAAGCAATAATAATGTGGGGAGGAGGAACAGAATCAGGATATGTCGACCATCTTGCAACCTGAATTGTGAGTATGCTAAAGGAGTGGAGTGTTGGAAGAGCTTTTCGTTTGGACTGTTGGGGGAGGAGCCCCTACGATTGATGGGGAAGGCGGTGTGGAGGTGGGAGGCGGGAGGCGGGAGAGGGTGTGGAGATAGGAGATGGGTCCGTCGGGGTACTTAATCTTCGTCTATAAGCAATGAACCAAACATAATATTAAGGCTATTACCCATATGCAGCACATCAATTTTATGTATTTTGGAAGAACATTATAAGCTTATGGTTGAGTAATAGTTGATGGCATAATGTCCAAGTTCAAAGTAAGGAGACCGATACATACCGTAACCAATGTAACCATGAGGTCGTTCCAGGGGTCAGCCCTAGAAGAGCTCACCTATCAACTGGACACACCTATTAATCGGATAGCCCTGTAGGGCTGGACCTAACTGCCCCCGAAGATGCCCTAAAGCTTAGACTCTTGGGGATCCTTCCGAGGGGTCTTTTGGGGCTCTTTTAGGGCTCGCTTCAGCATCTTTAGGCTCAGCCCTACAGGGCTGTCCGGCTGATAGGTGTGTCCAGTTGATAGCTAAAACTATAGGTCACGTGATTTTGACCTGTTCCCGGGCCAAGATCCTAATGTTCGAGATCGATAGGCATGTCTCGGTAGGGGCACTCGAGGGGCAATCTCGCGATTCGACCATGCGGGGGCGTATTGGTAGCGACATGCCAGGTGGTGGTGGTGGTGGGTGGTTGATGGGGGGATATGGTGCCTTGTAGTTCTATGATGCGCCCGGCTCGGGCCATGCGAGCGCCGAAAATCCTGCATTTGCCACAACACATCCGTCTTCGTCTCAATAATCTTTGAGACATTGAGGCGGCTGTCTGTTACTCGTCGGCCTATTGTTGGCAGCGAGTCTGTCCAATGAGAGGTATCAAGCACGTGCTTCTGCGGTTGGACGACCTCCGCTTGCGCCAGCTCCCCAGTCTTTAGAATGGGAACAAGAGCGAGCAACTAGGACTTAGCAGCAGAGAGATAAGACTGGTGTAATCTACCATTTGGCCTAGCCATCGCATTTTCAACTGCAGTAGCTGCATGATCCTTACGACTTCGTGTCATCATGGCTCGCGCTATGTCGGCTAGCCAGGCCTTGAGGAATTACCTAGTGCGGACCGGCATCCTTCGTTCGCATGGGACGGCGAAACCGACATATGTGTTATCTACGAGAGACGCTCCCCCTCTTGTCGCTTTGAACTTTCCATTAGGATAGACCACCAAGGAAAATGGGGCTAACAGCTTTCACAGGGTATCTGCCAGAGAGCGTTTTGGATATCGTGATGATAATCCTCGCGCTGTCAGTCATAAAAGTCACCCTACCCGTGCTGTATCGCCTGTGTCTCAGTCCGTTGGCAAGCATACCTGGGCCTAAACTTGCTGCCGCTACGAGATGGTACGAATTTTACTTTGACTGCGTGCTGCCAGGAAAGTTTTTCCTCGAGATCGAGAGAATGCATAAATCATATGGTTCGCCTTCTTTGCTTGTACGCTAGTGACGCCGGATATCTACTCATTGTTTCAAGGCCCAATAGTGCGTATCTCTCCGGACGAGATTCACATCAATGACCCAGAGTACTTTAGTCAGCTCCATTCATTCTCTTTGAAGCTTGACAAGTGCAGGTGGTACTACAACTTTGCTGCATCACCTACTGCAGGCTTTTCGACTGCTTCTCATGAACTTCATCGTATCCGCCGTGGCGCATTAGCGAAGTACTTTTCCATGAGCAACGTTGCACGGTTGGAACCATTGATCCAGAGCTGCGTTGCTAGATTGTGCTCGAGGCTTGAGGAGCATCGGAAGGAGGGAACAATTGTTGATTTATCAAGTGCTTACCGCTGCCTTGCTTCAGATGTCATTATGGAATATGCGTTGCCTCACTCACGGCGACTGTTAGATTCCTCGGATTTTGCTGCCAGTTACCACCGGGTTGTCAGAAACCTTGGTCGCACCGGGCTCTGGAACAGGCAGTTCCCATTCATTATACCCTTGTTTAGAGCTATACCAAGATTTATAATTGCCAAGCTGGACCCTGGACCCGCGCTCAATTTAGCTGACTTTCAAATAGTAAGTATCAATAATCTTTTGTTGCCAACAATGTGCTCACACAGGAAAACTGGACAAAGTCTCTTAAAGACAATGCCTTCAGCATAATTTCCTTTGGATGTCGAAACGACGTAGTAGAGGCAAAAGCTACAGTTTTACAAGAATTATATCAATCGGACCTGCCAGACTCCGAGAAGACGGTGCAAAGATTAATTGAAGAAGCTCAGACCCTTCTGGTAGCAGGCTCAGAGACTACGGGGAACACACTCACTTTGACAACCTTCTACCTTCTAGCAGACCCCGAAAGAGCAGGAAAGCTGAAACAGGAGCTGGTTCAGGTGAAGAGAGACCAGCATTCTCCTCTCGTCTACCATGACCTCCAAAGGCTTCCGTACCTAGCAGCGTCAGTTACCGAAGGCCTTAGAATGAGCTCCAGTGTCGCAGGCCGACTTCCAAGAATCAATCCAGATGAGGCCATGAAATATAGTAACTTCGTCATACCTGCAGGAGTGGCGGTCAGCATGTCAATACGAGACGTCAATCTTAACGAAAAAATCTTCCCCGACGCCAATCAATTTAACCCCGAGCGTTGGCTAGGAGACTCTGAGAAAAGGCAAGTGCTGGAGAAATACATGGTGGCGTTCAGTAGAGGACCAAGAAATTGTATAGGGATGAATCTTGCCCTGGTGGAATTGTATCTTGTGATTGGAAATTTGTTTCGCGGTTACAACATGAAGTTATTTGGAACAAGAGAGGAGGACCTGAAGATGACGCATGACTTCTTTAGCCCTTTCGGTCTAGCTGATTCCAAAGGTTTGAGGGTGAAAGTGGAATAAACCTTTTCGGGCACCGATTTTGTATTGCTTGGTTCCTATCTGACGAAGATTTAGATATTATATGACTTGTTTTCACTCCTTAGTGCTTGTTGAAGCTGTTCGCAGTCTTTCCAATGAACGTATTGAAAGGAATCACCTCCTCCCGCTTTCCAAAAAGAATTGATCCTGACTGCAGGGCGGGATACAATATGAAACTTGTTTTACCACGTTTATTTGAATTATGATTCAAACGGATAGAATAAACAATGCTTTCTAGGTATCTTAGCAAATTTTGTAAAGAATGATGTGTATTTTATCATGCGAATAATATCTATCTGAATAGAAGTTTTTCCTTCAGACTAGTAAAAGATTCATATATCCAAACCTTGAATTCTAAGTATAATAAGGCGCCAGCACAGCCAGTATATATTGCTGGAGTCGAGGTCTTCCACTATCTCCACTGCCTGGTGCGGCAGTTTGCCCTGCGGGATTGGTACCTAGAGCGTCTGGTACCAACACTACTCAAATTCAATAGCCCTGCCGTCGCCCGTGCACACGTTGACCATTGCATCGAGGCGTTACGCGGTGCGCTAACGTCCAATGCCGACCTCAAGCCATACCCCTGGTACAAGTACCCGGACGAGAGCATGGACCTGCGAAGGAGGACTTCCACGTAACACATCAATGCAAGTGATTTGATAGCATCCTAGTTTGGACGAGGAAGAATGGCGTTAATTTAACGGTTGCGGCTGCAAGGGGCTAATCATGCCATGATATGAAGCAGTCAAATCAGAATACTACATGATGCTCCTCTAAAATAACCCTATTTTTCAATGAAATCTATGATTAGACAACATCTTAGGAAACCCAAACTAAAAGGAATAGACCTACACGTCAAACTTTCCATCGTCCGCTAGTTGTATCTCCTTACTGAATACATCTCGTTCAGGTCAGCTTTCTACAAAGATTCAACTATTACCTGTTCCATTCTCATTTTGAACTACCGCCTTTCGGTAACTATTCCATATTCTATATCCTTCGAAGTAGATGTCAGGATCTCAGAGAAGGTGATGTTGTGTGATTGAGCCTGATATGGCGGAGGTGCTTTTGATTGGGTACCTCCACCTGTATCCATGGCGGTGCAGTGTTGTCGTTCTCAGCTTTTTACAGATCCAGTTTCTGGCTATAACCAACTTAAGGAGAGACTAGGCCTTAGACTTTTGATTTCTCAATAGTGCGCTCGTTCTCAAGATTCTTATTGTACACGTCCGAGATAGCCCTTGCTCTTCTACCAGGCATGTCAGTATCTCTAGCTTGCTTCGCATCAATCCCGCTTCCTTTCTTCTTTGAATGCACCTGCAATGCTAGAAAAATAACAGCTGTCACAATCGTCGCGATGACTATAACGACGAAGAACACCCAGATCGAGAGGCCCGACCCATTCAGCTGCTTCAAATTCATCCCGAATACCCCAGTCACAAAAGATAAAGGCACATATATCGATGCCAGAATTGTCAATTGAGTTGCACGTAGGGCCTGCTGGTTGCTAAGCTGGCTTTGCTCAATGCTCATTCTTGTATCTTGGACACTGATCGAGCTCATAAGAAGTTGAAATGTTTCCATTAACAGCTTCTCGAGCTTCGCCGCTGATTCAAGAGTGTTGTGGTGCGAACTGACAGGTGTGCGTCGCATCGCATCTTGCATGACTCCATAGTTCTCACGATATTCAATCCAAAATGTAATGATCGTTTCTGGGACATTGTCTGTGGTCTCTGACAGTCCGGAGATGAGGTAGGAGACAAGGTCTTCGCGGAGGTCATGTAGCATATCGTTGATCTTGGGGTCTGGGTTACGGATCTCTTGGAAGCTAATGCGTTGAATCTCCCGGGTCAAGTATTGAAGGTTGGTCTGCCAGAGAGAGTTGGAAAGCATATAGCAAAGTGGCGGAGCGGGGATTGCCTTGAAATTACGACGGTCCATTAGGACAGAGCATTGCCATCCGTGGTTGAAGACAGTCTTTAGAGCTTCGAAGATGCTGTAAGGTCCGTCCTCGTAATTGCTCTCCTTGAGTAGCTGTGGGAGAAGTAGACCGCCGCGGTTGACGGCGTATGGTAGTCGTAGGCTAGGTCTAATACGTCGAGGAAGGGTGTTGTATTTTGTTTGCAAAGACAGTGGTGCATCGACGAGGAACAAGACTGGCATTGAATTATCAGTAACGTGCGTTTTCATTTTAGGAATGAGCTTACAAAGCTCGCTGTGGACGTGGTAGTAAGAAATTCGAGTGTTTGAGACAATGGTCTCAACGTTATCCCATATCGATCGAAAACAATGGCGCTGCAGATAATTCGGTGAAGAACTCAGCTCCGCGTCGGTGTGCACGCATATGCCATGGTATTCGAAGATGCCGTCGATAAAAGAATGCTTCTGCCCCTCAGTCCTGGCACGGTCATCTTCGAAGGAATTGGGCTTCCAGAGATGCTCTTGTTCTTGATTTGAAGCGTGTTCAACAAAGAAGGAAGGGTCAAGTTCCCAGGCTGAGCCTAGAGCTTCAATATAGGCTGGACCAATGTTCTCAACGATAAAGACGCCGCGCGCATAACTCTCGGCGCGTAAATTAAGATCACTTACTGCTGAACTAATTTGGGCTGGTGTGGCGACATTTGCAGGCATGGAGATCTGTTGTCTCTGGTGATGATCAATGTAGAAGGCCTTCGTGCTGCTGGGGTCAGGCCTTAACAAAGGCGCGAAGATGTCGTCTAGTCCTTGAGAACGGGCAAGGATCTGAACACGAAACAGGTAATCTTCATCGCTGTGCGACGACAAATATAGAAGCTCCATTACGGGTTTCTTGGCAGGGAATTCAAGTAAGTGATCAAGCTACAACCATTACCATCAGCGATGTTAGGTGAGAAGCATAGGTGCAAGATTATGTTACGAACAGGACTTGTTGTGAAGACAGGAAGACAAGCGCTAAAACGTAGAAGGGCAAGGACTTAGCCCTATGGGGCTGACGCCCAGAGACCCCTGACGCTGGTCTCCTGGGAAACAACATTCGAGCTAAAGAAACCTGGCTTGTTCTCGGACATCTCAATATGCTCAATAGATGTTCTTTAATTCTCTGTTGAGAAGCTTTCAACACATCAGCGATGTCTGATGCAAATTATCGATCACAGACAGCCCTGAGCGGTCTGATCTTGTGGCTTGAATACTGAAGTACCCGGCTGTTTTATCGGAGCGTTGGCTGTACCTGGAATGACGTTATCGACCGAGAACTGGATCCTCATGTGGCCCGCTGTTGCATTGGACCCGTTGCACCAGGGGCTTTGTCTGCAAGAGAAGGCTATATTTCTGCGCCAGTACACTACCTTATGCTTTCCTCAGTCATGGTGCCGATTTCTTCATTAGGACTACTTGATTTAGCTCCTATGATTATCATGGGCACCCTTTATCCGTACGCCAAACGATTCACCAACTATCCTCAGCTCATACTTGGCCTAGCTTTATTGGTCGGTGCGCTGTCACGAAGGTGAATCCAATGAGTCTACGATATCCAAACTCCGCCTTGGCTTTTTTGTCACTGATAGCGTTATATACTGTTTGGAACATGATTTCAGATACGATCTACACGTTTCAGGACATCCGAGACGATCAGAGGGCGGGCATCAAAGCCACGTCAGTTGAGCACGAAGACCATATCAAACCCTTTCTTTTCACCTTAGCCGCTATACGAATCGGGTTGCTTAGATGCACTGCCGTTTGGCTAGATGCTGGGCGGGCCTTCTATTTTGGCGTGCTCAGTACGGCCATTCTTCTTCTGCGCATGGTGTGGAGTGTAGATTTAGACAGCCCTGACGCATGTGGTTGGTGGTTCATTTATGGGTCGTTGCTGGTTGGAGGCAGTCTCATTTTGTCATTGCAAGGGGAGGATCTATCACGGCTGTGGTTCTAAGCCTACTTCCCTAGGTCGACCAAAGAAGCTTCATTAAAGGTAGACGAAAATTATCAACCTAACTCACAAGTCTTTGCTAGTGAAAAGACCACAAACAACATACCACAAGACTGAGTTCGATTACACTTCAAGGGTACCACACTCCCCTCGGCCCCTTTTTACAATAAGTTGGCATGACACTGCCCTGTCAGTCAATTACAGCTGACGGCTGAGTGCTGCATCAAGGTTGCCACGATCCGATAACATGTGTGATAGTCCGCACAGTGCAGGTACTACAAGGTGCTGGAAACACTTGTGATAGCCTCGGCGCTTGTCGACCGGGTAGAAAGGTTCACTAATCAGCTGCATGGACCTGTGGGGCTGATCCTTAGAGAGCCTTGAAGCTGGGCCCTAGGAAACAAGTTCCGAGCTAAGGAAACATGGCGTCGCGGTCTCAGTCTCTCCAGACTCTCTGCAGCCTCCGCTGAGCCTTGAACTGCCCCCTCGAAGCGGCCAGAATCGAGGCCAGGTCTCTCGAGCCTGTGTGATCGTGGAAATCCCTGACAAATTACCCTGTCACCACAGGTAAATATACGACCTCTATGCAAGAAGAATACTTTCTTAGCCTCTTTTGCCAATATTACTACATGTCGTATCCGATCCTCGACAAGCTCGAGTTCAAGAAATACTACCGTTTCCTGGGGTAATATCGGAAGGGCAACGAAAACCATCCCCTCTGGCGGATGTCCTCATCGCACTTTGTATGCAGTATGACATGCTAGTCGATGGTATTATCGGCGCTGTCAGATGGTCCTGTCTGCTGAATTGGAAAGCTCGAAAATATTAACGCTGCAGTGCCACATCCTTTGCTCTATATATCTGTGGAATGCATCTTTCCAGATCATGGCGGATAGCACCTGCAGTCTTGCAATGCGGATAGCTTTAATGCTTGGCCTCTATCACGAGCCTTCCCAGTCCGTGTCGCGCATGCGGCGGACACTGTACGTATTAGAGACTAAAAAGAGCATGAATTTAGGTCGACCTTTCCTACTGCATGGTCGTAATACTACATGCGGTCTACCGGCCGATGATCGTGAGATTGCTATGGACATAGCCTCTAGCTTTGCCCCTCGGAGAGCATTTAATTTGGCTGACGCGGAACCTGCACAACACTGAACTTCTCACATCAACCCGAACCGTCTACAAAAACCCTAATATTAAAGATCCTGACACCTTCAATGCAGGCAATTGCCAGCCGATTACGGAGCCGCTAGAACACTGGCTCAAAGAGGCACTTGGAGCCATCAGGACGCAACGCCAGTATAATGGCGTCCCGTTCTCCACAGACCAATCCGATCTTCAAATCGAACAATCTGCACCACTCTAGAGCTGATGAAGCATAATCCATGTATAAATCTCTACAGCTCCTCTATCTCCTGCGCCTCAGCAACAGCGTAGACTCTCCTTGCGAATGAAATCACGGATACCAACAAGGTTGATCCGTCCTCTTACCTGCTTATTCGTTGAGATGGAGCAAGTACATATTAGCTCTCCAGGCTCCGATAACAGTAGCGGCATTGAGGTTTCGGTGCACTTATTTGGCTCCATACGAGCAACTGCCGGCGATTCCCCTTTCCTGATTACAACTTCGGCGTTGGGGGAATGGGTCGACTACGAATCACTCCGTCGCGTGCCCCATGTCGATGCTCCTAAACGCCTCGTTGCATATGGTTAGGTAGAGATAGTTCGCAAGCGGACTGTACAATCTTCTTACCACCTCTGCAGTCAGTCGACTGAGATCGTCGCTACCGTAACGATTTCATTGTTGAGGATGTGAAGTAAATGGCTCAATCTCTACAGATCCGCTACTGCCTTCGTCGACTGCCGACTCGCTACCTATATTGATCGTTCGGTGGCTGTAAGGAACCGCATGCAATAGGGCAGATGGTGTCAAGCAGGTGCTATGCTAGAATTGACAACTCTCCTCTACCGCCAAGCAGACCACCGGTATAACTTACTTGGAACCCCTAGCAGCTCCACCCAGTCATTGATAGTCCCCCCACCGCTTATCCTCCAAATACTAGTTAGCCCGATGCCCAAGATGCATAGCGGCGCACCAAAAGAGACCGATCTAATTAGGCCGGCTACCCAATAGATGCAGGCAGTGAGTCGGAGTATTCATCAACGGTAGGCAGTGTAGAAGCTGTTTAGTCCATCTGTAAATTCATATATGAACACCTAATACAATTGGTTCAGACGTACAATTAGGTCTCTACAGAATAGTTGACTACCCCGCTATCGCCAATTACCGTCGCCCATCATTGTCGCCTATTACTGTCGCCTATTACTGTCGTCCATCGCCATCACCATCAGCCATCGCCATCACTAGTGAGCTACAGCGCAGATCATTAGGCAACAGCAATAGGCTATAGCGATGATGGGGGACGGCGAAGGTTGATAGTGAAGGGTGATGGTGATTGTTGAGAGTAATAGGTGATGGCGATGGACCCCCTTATTCTGTAAGAAACTTTTATGCAGTTGAATTACCATTTTAGTCTATTCATAAATAGACCGTCTATTTACAAATGAGCTGCATATTTGCGTATCGTCTAGTCTATTTGCAAATGGACTCGTTGCCTTGCAAATGGGTTGGATAAATTTATGAAGTTTTAGAGATCTACGCCTCAACTAGAACAGCTGCTACCTCAGCGAATCGGACCGTATAAGCAGAAGTTCTGCATGCATCTACCTTGTTTAGTCGCTTTGAATCCATGGATTCTACGAGCGCGCAGACCCTGTATGAGTACCCTTTAACTATTTGGGGCTGAGCCTGCATCCTTTGCCTCTGTCGCAATATATGCACTGCCATGGGTGTCGGCGCGCCTTGCCTTTACATGTTACAGCTCCTTCCTACGCCGCTGTATCGCCTTTTTCTCGTGTCAGAAGTATATGCAGACCCACTTTGACAATTCCCTTAATAACTTCCCTTAATACCTTCTGCCGCGCCGTCACCTTTGACGGCGGTGTTGGATACTTCTGGTGTGGACATCGTAGGTTCATCCGACAGCAGACCAGGTTGGTACGGTATGGAAAGTGGTAACGCGGGATGTCAACGGAATAATCCTATGTCACAGTAAGCTGACAGTTGCGGCGAGCATTAAAACGTTAATTATCGCGAACATCAAAACCTGAATTGTCGCGAGAAATGAAACCTTAGTTGTCAGAGGATAGAAAGTCTAGTTTAATAGTATGTATTGTCTACCTCTCAGTTTCCCTTATTAATACCTGCTATTAGCTTTTTTAATTGGCCTGGCCACCCTGTAGCAGTAGTGGGTTGCACGTGGGGTCCTTCCGTGTCACAGACCAGTATCAGCTAGGATAATACAGGTTGACGTGAAGTAGAGTCATATCACGCTTGCAGGCCCGCCGCTGCCGAACCAAGCATCACCTCATGAATACCCCCAGAGCAATTTTATTTGGACCCCCCAACCATCTCTTCCAGTTTCTCCATGGTCCCTCTCATTGGCTTGCGTCCGCACGCATAATAACGCTGCGAATGGGATCCTAGACGTGGGTTGTGCTCAACTAGGACGGCGTCGTGCCGGAAATCATAGCCAAGCTGCGATGGCAATGTGGATGCCACATGTGGAACTACACCGTGCAAGGTGGTAGCACACGGAAGATTACAAACATGTAGGGAGCTCATAAAACAGGATCCCACACAGGTGGTTGATATCTGGTGTCAAAAGTGCCGGAGAATTGCTACATAGGACGATCGTTCTCGTCCATGATCGGCTTGATTACGAGCTGTTGCACCGAAAAGGCAACACACGCCGCCAATCATGGCAATGCTGTTTGGGTATATGTTGCGACATGGGCCCGACGAGGTGTTGTGACACGAGCCTGACGAGGTCCTCCCCCTGACATGCAATGTAGCGGCATAGTGGTGGTTGAGAGTGTCCGAGTCGTTTCTTTCACTGACCAAATCGTGACGAGGGATGATACATGCCGGGGCAGATGATACATGCCGGGGCATTGCCGTGAAGATCGTGATGCCAATATAAGGCGCAAAAATCCTTCCAAAACTTCGATGTATAAGTATCGCCAAGGAGTCCTCGAATTATCTTATTCTACTCAAGCAAACTTTTCAATCAACTTTTTCGACCAGACTTTCTAGCCAACTCTTTTGACTCACCTTCTCGATCAGACTCCTCAACCAACCTTGTCGACCAACAAAATGCGTTTCATTCTCGCCATTGCCGCTGTCCTTTCAGCCTTGACGATCACGACCGCCACCCATGTAGCTTGCGAAGCTGGCTTATCCGATACCAACGAATGCGAGAAGCACTACTGCCACTGTAACGGAGATATCCTTACCTGCCAAGCAGGAACCACATGCGCAGCATCGTGTGAATGCGTTGCTTAAAGTCTGCAGTATGAGTTTGACAGCAGGATCAGAGTGAATTGAGTACCACAGCGCTAATTCTTTCTAGTAACATGATGGCTACTGGTGAAAAATGACAAAGCCAAGTCTAGTAGTCAAGAGAAGGCGACAAAAATGTGACAGTGGATTAGTGATGCAGATTTGAAATCAGGAGCAGATGGACTTTGTCACATAAACCACACTCGTTATCCAACTTATTCACACTCATTTACGTTGTAGGTAGCATAATACAGTCTTTTACACAGAGGAAGACCTTGTAAACCAACGAGCTCGACATAAGATGTCTTTGATAAGTATTCTATAATCCAGGATACAAAGTCAATCTAGGGTCCCAAAGTCCAGTAGTCTATCTCTTACCTTATAAGACAATATAACTTCATCTAGAAGATTTGTCTTGTTCTTAATTATAACCTGTTTCTGGACACTCATCGCATCTCCAGAGGGCAAAGGTCTCTCTCGCTCAAGCCGTGCGATCGTTTTTGTTGAACGAAGGATAGGGAATCTGGCGACGGGCGCCGATAGAGCGATTTCCGATGTTATGCTTAACCGGTGGAAAGAATGACAGTCGTAGCTCGTGGTCCTTGGTTTTTTGGCGTATTCATAAAGGTTTCAAATCCTTGGCGCGCGAAAAAATTAAAACCATCGCTTGTTAATCCCCCCACTAAATTTGTATATAAATCGGAATAATTGATAGACTATCCTTTGCAACATCGCTATTGCTTTTTTTTATTTAGGTTTTTTTGAAGCTATATAGAAAACATGCCTAGACCTCTTCCTACCTCTCTTTACTTTAAAATTATTTATCTTCTACTCCTCTAATAACGCCCTAATGCTATCGCTAAAGAAGTCTATTATAATATTATTACTATCTATCTTATATAAGAGAACCTCTTTATATATAGCTTACCTTATTAACTATAATTTTATTTTAAAGATACTCTTTATAAGATTACTAAAGTAGTAGAGGACTTATTAATATAATATTTTAATAAGTAATTATAGGCCTTTTAAAAAGAATTAATCTAGTTCCTTTAGAAGAAATAAGATATCTATATTAGCTAGCTAATAGTTTCTTATCTTATTAAAAGGTAGTAATAGAGTTCCTAGACTATATATTAGATAGGTAATAGATAGAATAATAAGTTAAAAATATAATAGGCTATAAAATATCTTTATTTATAAGTAGAGTAGATAGTTTTTATAGATAAGACTTTATTTAATAAGTTAACTAAATAGTAGTATTAAGCTTATACCTCTATTAATTAACTTATATAATATTATGCTAATATAAGATAAGGTAGTTCTTAGAGTATCTTTCCTATATATATAGTAAATAATTACCTACCTTATATAGCTATCTATAAAGAATATTTTAATAGTAAGTTTTTTTTATAGTAGATTAAATTTAACTTACTACTACTTTATAATACCTAACTAGGTTTAAGAAGTGTTATTATTCTAGATAATACCTCTACTTATTATAATCTATAGATTAAAGAGGTTATTTATAAGGTAGCTTATAAGGTTAAATACTTACTATTATACTCCTCTAATTTTAATCCTATTAAGCTTAGCTTTAGTATTTTAAAGGCCTAAATTAAATAATTCTTTTATCTTATATAGCTTATATTTAAGGGTATCTTTAGTAATTTCCTATAGTATACTATAATAAGGAGTTAATATAATTATTTTATAGTAGAATATTTTTAATATAGTAATAGTAGCTATATTTTTAAAGTAGATATATAAGATTATAAGGTAAGGCTTTTAAGGAATAAAATTATAATAGATTTTAATATAGAGAATTAAATTTTTTATTTATTTATTTAATAATTTTATTAGTACTTATATCTCTTTCTACTATAGTTTAAATAGCTTTAAATTTATTTTAAAACTTTAAGCTATTTCTTCTAGTAGACCTAACTTAACCTTGATAGAATATATAAAAGATAAGGGATCTAATATTACTTCTAAACTATCTATTAATTAATACTTCTTCTTAATAATAGCCTAGGCCTTAGTAATTCTTGCTTAAAGCTTTAATTTTAAGGTTTAGCTAATCTTTTACTAAAAGAATTAATTAAGTATAGTTGCCTTCTCTTCTAATATTTTAAATAGGCTTAAGTGAGCACCTATTAATAGAGGAGTAGTTTAAATAATTTAAGTTGCTAGCTTAATTAGTAGAGCTAGGAATAATAGTAGAATTAGTAGAACTAAAGGAAGAGATAGAGGTAGTAAAGTTAATAGCTAGTAAGAGTATTAGTAAGGTATTCATATTAACTATAGAGTAAGTAGTTAAGGTAAGTAAAAAGGAAAAGAAAGAGGTTAAATAGCTTATTATTATAGTTATAATATTATCCTTTCTAATAAATCTATTATAGTTTCTTATAATTGCATTTCTATTATCTTTTTATTAAAGTCTATAAATTAACTTATAAAGTCCTTTTCTTTTTTTTACTTAGCGTAGGCCTTCTATTATTCCTTATATATCTTTATTCTTTATAAGGTTAACTTATAAGGGCCTTATTTCTATTATATCTAATATATATTAGTTAGTAGCTACTTAATTAAGACCTTAAGATTATCTCTTACTATAGTCTTATCTTATTTTAGTTATTAGATACTATTAATATTAAAATACTTACCTCTAAAGTTAATAAAATAGAAACTATTTATATTTCTATAGTATTAGTCCCTATACTACTAATAATTAAATAATGGTTTATTATAATTTCTAACTACTTCTAATACTTTAGCCTATTTTCTTATAGTATTTAGTAGCTTATCTATCCTAGTAACTCTCTTCTTATTAGGAGGTAGTAGTTTTATAGTATTTAAGAAAAGCTTAAAAAGTTATTATTTTATAGGTAGTTTTAGTATAATAAGTAACTACCTAGTCTCTACTAAAATTTGAATTTTTAAGTTAATTATTCTATTAAATCTTTATAACTCTTTAAGTATAATATTAAGTATCTTATTTTACTTAATCTTAGTAAAATTATTAATAGATTAAGAAATCTTCTTAGCCTTTATATAGTAGGCCTTGATAATAATAGTTCTATAAGTAAGAACTTATTTTTTTATTTAATTATTATATTTTTTAATCTCTTTATTTAGGACCTACTTATAATCTATAAGGCTAAACTCTTATAGTATTATATCTTTTAGAGAACCTTACTATTAGAATTTCTTATTAATATAGAGAGTTAAATATATTTATATATTAGGATTAGCTCTTTTATCCTTTATTACTATATTTTTAAGATCTAAAGTTAATAGAGTATCTAACTTTATTATTTATTCTTATTCCTCTTATTAATAATATCTTACCTTAGCTTTACTAAATTAGGTAATTTTAACTTACTATTTAATCTTTTTCTTTATTAAATAAGTATATACTTACTTAACTATCTTAATATCTTAATCCTAAGTTTTATAATATAATTCTAGAACTTTCTTAGCTAGCTTAGTATATAATTAGACTTTAATATTATTATTAATATTATTAATAGAATCTTTATTATCTCTTAAGTTTTAATATTAATACTTAAGTAGTTAAGTAGGATTTAATTTTTTTTTTAAAACTTAGCTACTCTTATCTAATTATTTAGGAGGAGATAGATATAGTAGTAGAAGATAGAGACTATATATTAATATTAAGAGAGGTATAATAGGATTATCTATACTAGCTTTATTAGCTTCTTCTTTTACTTAATAATATAGAGGACATAATTCTTGACTAGACTTATATAGAGTAAAGGGAGGGATAAGCTTTAGATTAGTACTATAAGTCCCTCTACTATAGTTAGGCATAATAGTAGAGTAGGTCTATATAGCTTTAAAAAAACCTAAATAGGAAAAAGTAATAGCGATGTTATAAAGGATGGTCTATTAATTATTCCGATTTATATGCAAATTTAGTGGGGGGATTAATAAGCGATGGTTTTAATTTTTTCGCGCGCCAAGGATTTGAAACCTTTATGAATACGCCAAATTGACAATTCAAACGGTGCAGTCCCCGTTAGATTTTAGCTGTCGAGCATTCTCCAGATAGCTTTTCGCTGCCTGTCCGTACCAAATGTAACCCTTCTATAGACTCTACTAAGGCGACCACGTCTTTCTTCCGTGTTCTCTTCACTCTGGGTGGTAAAGCCGATAGCCTTGCAGCCTTTTCGTTATTTCATCTCCTGGTCTGCGCCTCTCGCCAGGAGAATCATAATGTTCCCTGCTCTACCACAAAGTGCAGCTTCTATAAGCGGAGTTCTTCCTTGGTTATTACAACTAGTGATCCGCGCATTATGGTCCAGGAACAAGGTTGCTATCCGCGGATACATTTCCGCTGCCACCTTGGACAAAACCGTGTGTCTATAGTAGCCTTCACCAGAAACTAGGAGGTGAGCGTCGGTAGATGTATAGAAAACTTGTCGGACTTCTTCTTCATGACCGAGAGGACTTATGTTTTATTGCTGTGGTGATGTTCTTTTGACTCTAGGAGATCTCTTCACCCGTTGCATCATTCACGATCGAAAATGTCTCCTCTGTTCCGCTTTCCAGTCAGGTTGAAGGTGCCTCATCATCATCGTGTACACGAAGTTGTGAATGCAAAGCGTCCGCCAGGTCCAAGATCTCCTCTGCTTCTGGTTCTACACCCATAGCATAGAACCGTTTTCTTTGCTTATAAATTTGGTAACCTACTGCCCCAGCAGCGCTGTCAAACGAGAAGCGTAATCGATACCTATCAGGCAAGTAAGGGTTAGAGGATAGTGTGCCACCCGGGTTTTTCTGGACGGATAGTTGCCGCGCAGTCTAGAAGACTATAGCACGTGNATAAGTATATACTTACTTAACTATCTTAATATCTTAATCCTAAGTTTTATAATATAATTCTAGAACTTTCTTAGCTAGCTTAGTATATAATTAGACTTTAATATTATTATTAATATTATTAATAGAATCTTTATTATCTCTTAAGTTTTAATATTAATACTTAAGTAGTTAAGTAGGATTTAATTTTTTTTTTAAAACTTAGCTACTCTTATCTAATTATTTAGGAGGAGATAGATATAGTAGTAGAAGATAGAGACTATATATTAATATTAAGAGAGGTATAATAGGATTATCTATACTAGCTTTATTAGCTTCTTCTTTTACTTAATAATATAGAGGACATAATTCTTGACTAGACTTATATAGAGTAAAGGGAGGGATAAGCTTTAGATTAGTACTATAAGTCCCTCTACTATAGTTAGGCATAATAGTAGAGTAGGTCTATATAGCTTTAAAAAAACCTAAATAGGAAAAAGTAATAGCGATGTTATAAAGGATGGTCTATTAATTATTCCGATTTATATGCAAATTTAGTGGGGGGATTAATAAGCGATGGTTTTAATTTTTTCGCGCGCCAAGGATTTGAAACCTTTATGAATACGCCAAATTGACAATTCAAACGGTGCAGTCCCCGTTAGATTTTAGCTGTCGAGCATTCTCCAGATAGCTTTTCGCTGCCTGTCCGTACCAAATGTAACCCTTCTATAGACTCTACTAAGGCGACCACGTCTTTCTTCCGTGTTCTCTTCACTCTGGGTGGTAAAGCCGATAGCCTTGCAGCCTTTTCGTTATTTCATCTCCTGGTCTGCGCCTCTCGCCAGGAGAATCATAATGTTCCCTGCTCTACCACAAAGTGCAGCTTCTATAAGCGGAGTTCTTCCTTGGTTATTACAACTAGTGATCCGCGCATTATGGTCCAGGAACAAGGTTGCTATCCGCGGATACATTTCCGCTGCCACCTTGGACAAAACCGTGTGTCTATAGTAGCCTTCACCAGAAACTAGGAGGTGAGCGTCGGTAGATGTATAGAAAACTTGTCGGACTTCTTCTTCATGACCGAGAGGACTTATGTTTTATTGCTGTGGTGATGTTCTTTTGACTCTAGGAGATCTCTTCACCCGTTGCATCATTCACGATCGAAAATGTCTCCTCTGTTCCGCTTTCCAGTCAGGTTGAAGGTGCCTCATCATCATCGTGTACACGAAGTTGTGAATGCAAAGCGTCCGCCAGGTCCAAGATCTCCTCTGCTTCTGGTTCTACACCCATAGCATAGAACCGTTTTCTTTGCTTATAAATTTGGTAACCTACTGCCCCAGCAGCGCTGTCAAACGAGAAGCGTAATCGATACCTATCAGGCAAGTAAGGGTTAGAGGATAGTGTGCCACCCGGGTTTTTCTGGACGGATAGTTGCCGCGCAGTCTAGAAGACTATAGCACGTGCTAATTGCAGTACGTAGTACACAATTGAACGAGTGGATGTATGAGCTGTCAGCTACGACTGTGGGATGCTCCTTTTTTCCCTTCAGTGATTTTCGGTTCAATGCTTCTGCCTCTTCATACTTGCCCCGACATTCTAGCACCACTGCTAGGCTACCAGTACTTGTCAGAGTGTGTGAATGCTCCTTCCCTAGGAATTTCCCGTATCTTTGCGCCAATTGTAGATAGATTGTTTCCGCTTCCTCATAATCGAATAGCTAGGTTCTATAGCACCAATGCTTTGGTATTGAGGCTTGCCAGTGTGTCTGGGTAGTCCCTCCGAAGTAACTTCTCACATCTTTCTAGTACTTGTTGATTCATTGCTTCTGCCTTTCTGTACTTGGCCTGATTCTTTAGTACCAATGCCACTCTGCCCATGGTTATCAATATAAGTGGATGCTGATTTCCTAACATCGTCGGAAACCTCTTCGGTGCTTGCCGATGCATTGTCTCTGCCTCCGCGTGTTCGCCCTAACTCCGCAATGTAAATGCCAACATATCAGGGCATTCTAGTCTTTCTGGATGCTCCTTCCCTAAGGTAGTATCTTCTCTTTCCCACCAGTACTCGTCGGCTCATCTCTTCTGCCTCTTTGTGCTTGCGCTTATCCAGCAACATCACTAGTGACTTATCGAAGCTCGCTAGTGTGTCTAGAGACTTCTCCCCTAGCACCTTCTCATACTCCTCTTTGATTGTTGACTCCTCATCTCCGCTTCTTTGTGCTTGTCCTGATACTTTAGGTCTATTGGGGTGAGAATCCCCACTTCCGATCTTGAACATCTAATGACCGAATAACACGAACGGCGGCCAATGGTACAAAGCAGGTGTCCTCCGTCTGGTGGCCAGTACCGCGGCTTGTAGGGCATTTGCGAGATCAAATGTGATTTCGTCTTCGCTCCTCAGCGATACGTTGAATGAACAATAGAATTGGTCACAGAATATTGTAGCACCTTTGTCGTCAAACTTCCCAGGGGTCGATAGCGTCGGTGCAGCTCCAGAATAGAGAAAGGCGAGGACAAGACCAATGACGTCGTTGTTCAAGCTTGTTCTCGACTTGCCACTGCCGCATGCAAGAAGGTTCGCATGGTAGGAACGAGGGGCAGGCGAGAGGTCGTATATGTCATCGATAGTAAGAGGTTAGCCATCGAACAATAGACACTGCTTTGACGTGTCTTTATCCTTGAATTCACCGTGGCCATGGTAGGTAGTGAAGAAGGTTGGACCCGGAGGATGCCTCCGAGCGAAAGTCAGAAGTTGTGAAGGAGTCTGTCGTAAAAGGTTGGGCATTGAGCTTGTTACCAGGAGATTGAAGCTCTTTGATGCCCTCTACACATGGGTGTTTACCCAATAGGGAGGCTTTCAAATCTTCTTTACGTCTCCGAACCTTCGGGATAGGCGAACTCCGCGCGAATCCTAGGGTTAGGGGTTTAATTTATTGAAGGTTAGGGTTATTCAATTAGTTCATTATATGCTTTATAAATAAATTTAATCAATATTCTATATATAAATAAAGAGTTAATAAAAGTTTAAAATAATTCATAATTATATAAGCCTCTTTAAATTATTTATGTAACTTTTTATAATTATTTTTATAAGACCTTTTAATTATTATTTATTATTAATAATATTAATTAAATATTAAATATTCTATTTACATCTATAGAGTATTTTTTAATTTATACTTTATAAAGAGTTTAAATATTATATTATTTTTAATTTAATTAATTTTTTTTTTATAGATTATCTTTAAAAATATATTAACTATTATTAAAAAAGTAACTTTAAGCTAAAATCTTTAGTAATTATATAATATACCTTTTTATCTTCTTTATAGTTTCTTACTTACTCTTATAAAACTTTATTATATAATTTTTAAATTCTCTTTAATACTTTATTTTAATTAAGTAAGAGATTTTAATTTTTATTATAATTTTTAGTCTCTTTTTAGATTACTAGTACTAGCCTCTATATTTTATATACTATATAAGACTATATATCCCTTTAAGTAATTAATTATCCTTTTTTATTTTAATTATATTATTAATAATTATTTATTACTACTATATAATACTTAATATCTTAATAATTTTTCAATAATAATTTATATTTATAAAGTTAAATAGTTTAATTTTTTTTATATAGTTTCTCTTATTCTCTTTCTAAAATCTTTTTTATTTACTTTTTATCTTAAATAAAGTTTTTTCTTATAAATAATATATAGATATATTTCTATCAAATTTTAAATTTTCTTTTTAATATCTTACTTTTATATATTTAATTTTAAATTTAAATTTATTCTTTTAAAATAATATAATTATTTAAAATTCTTTATTTATAATTAATAAAGCTTTTTTTTATTTAATATTTTAATATTTTAATATTTATATTTATTAAAGTAATTTAAATATTATAAAATATTATAATTACTTAATTAATACTTAAGTTAATATTATATTAAATATTTATATCTTTATCTCTATTTACTTTAAAGTATTTTTTTAATATTTTATATTATTATTACTACTATAATAAATAAATTTATTTCTAATATTTATTAAATATCTTAGTTATTATTACTTTATTATAAATATCTATGATATAGGCTTATTATGTTCTGCTAGTACTATGTAATAGGATTATTAAGGATTGCTTAAAGGCGTGAAATAGTAGTAGTAGGTATTAATTTATATTAAAGAACTAATTACTAAGGATCCTACTATTATAAGGCATGCGCCCTATAAGCTTATTAGGATAAAGTAGGGTAATATAATATATTTTACTTATCTATACTAGCGTAGCATTAATGTAATACCTATAGTAGCTAACTACTAATACTAAGCTACTCTAATAGCTACTAGTTATTATAATATCTTACTTAAAATTTATTATAATATTTTTATTTTTATTTACTTTATTTTTTTACTAGAATTAAATATCTTTAAAACTAATTAAGATTATATATATTAAGTTTATTTATAATTAATTTTATTATTATTATTTAATTATATATTTTAATTTTAATAATAAAGTTATAATTAATATTTCTATTAATATAATTATAACTATATATTTTAAGTTTATATATAATTATTTCCTTTAATTTTATTATTAAAGTAAATACTATTAATTTATATATAATTAATACTATTAAATATTTTACTAAAATAAATATTTTTATTATTTATATTATTATTCTAAATTTACTTAGAATTTATTATAGATTAAGATAATATATTATTAAGCTAATACTTAAACTAAAATTAATTTAAGTTTATATATATATTTCTTCTAATTAAAAGCTTATTTTATATATATAGTTTATATTATTATTAATTTATTATTATTATTACTATAAATTAATTTACTTCTAATATTTTATTAAGTATTTATTTATTTACTTTATATACATTTATTTCTTTATATAATAAAAGTATAATTTATATAATTTATTTTTTTTATTATTATATTTTAATTAATATTTACTTATAAATTTTTATTCTTGTTTAATTCGTTGGCAAATCCAAAACCGGCCCCGCTGGCCCCGAGCATTCCATTTTGGCCCCGACTTAGCCCCGGGCTAGCCCCGGGGTCCCCGGGCCAAGGTCGTTAGGCCCGAAGCTCTAATTACGCGCACTATTCCAGGGGCTGGCACCCAGAACAGCCCCTAGAGCGGCCCTCATTTAGGCCCAAAATTTTGATGTTCGGGATCGACAGGCATGGTCAGTAGGGGTGCCCCGGGGGCAACCCCAGCGCCACCAAATTTTGATGCCTAGAATCGCGCGATTCGGCCGATTCCTATGCGGGGGCATATCTGGCAGCGGTATGCTGGATCGGGTGGTGGATAATAGGGTCGATGGGCCTGATACGGTGCCCCATGGATTGCGCCCGGGCCCTGTAGGATCGCGCACAGGCCCTAGAGGATGGCCCCGGGTCGGGCCGCATGCCCTATATTAGGGGCTGTTAGGGGCTTTTAGGGGGTGACCACTAGTGGCTTGCGCTTGGAGCTCGGGGCTCCTCAGGAACCTATTGCACCGGCCCGGGGCTCCCTAGGGCCAGCGGTCTAGCTATTTGGCCCGGGGCCCCCAGGGCCGAAAAAAAGGTGTTTTAGATTTGCCGATGTTATTTCTTTAAATTCATTATTATATATTTATTATTTTTATTAGGTATATTATAATTCTTAATAATTAATATTTAATTATAAAAAAACTATGTTTATAAATCTTATTATATTTCTTATAGAGTCTTTTTATAAATAATATAATAATAATAGTAGATCTTAACTATTATATTATATTAAAATATAATTTAAGTTATATTTAACCTCTAAAAAGGGATATGCTCATTAAATAAGATTTTTAGATATTATGAACTATGAGAAAATTGATATTGTACTATGGGTAGAGTATGTCGAAAATCCATCTTGTTAAATTCAGGCCTCTTCAAGGATTTTAGCCACATAGGGTGACGAATGACGATGTGTCTAACTAGGCTAACATTGAGATTTGTGGAACCGCAATCTGGCATCTGTAGAGATGCCAGAGCTTGTCGACAAGGTTGACATTTCTACATGAAGAAAATGTGAGGGACCTGAGAACATACTCGTGCAGCGGTGCATCTAATCTCGTCCTCCTTATTGGCTTTACATCAATGACAAGACGCTCGCAATACTCTTCCCTCAATTATTCTCAAGAATTGATTCGACTTATTGAGCTCCTATTGCTCCTTAGCGTAGGCAAACCGATCCGTCGTCCGCCAGTCATTGTCTCCCTCGTACATCTTGCGAAAAGGGTCTAACAGTTTGTTCATCGCTTCGGCGACTGCTAATTTCAAGTCATGAGCTAGAAGTCGACCAGAAATAAACTCGTGCTCGAGGTCGGAGTAGGATTCGAAGTGTCTGATGTCACCAGTCGATGCCCCAGTCGTTATTGTGAACAAAGCTCTCTCTGGGGCATCTCTACTACAGAAACATAGGTGGCTGTTCGCCTTCGCTCCATTTCGATACGATGCATCGAGGCCAATCCGGCTGATGGGCATAAGAATCTCTTTTACGATGGCTAGTATTCCGTTGCCAGAGACCAGCGTATCTTCGCATGAGGCATTCGATATTTTTCTAGACACTTCTTCCGCATCATCTAGAAGACCAATCTTTGAGTCCGGAATCGAGGATGACATCTTAGGACCTGAAAGGCCGGGAATCATGGCGTTCATCATGTGAGCCCGTTTTCTAAACCCTAACTGGGGAAGGTAACGCTCGTTAAAAGCAAAGAGTCCATCCTAAAAGCGACGAAGTTTTAGGACGTGCTGGCTGAGCGCATGGACTATGTGCTCACTTGATCTTCCCCCCCGAATTGGAAATCAGCGTCAAGATACTCCTCCGCAAGTGCCGGTAGACCAGGACAAAGGAGCACGCTGATTTTGCTAGCATTGCGATACTCGTCTCCCGTCTCTCGCGCATCCGATTCATCGACAAGAGTACAGAGCCGGTAATTGTCGAGGCTGAATTCTTTGGTAAGCTCGTATGAGGATCCGTCCACGAAATGGACTTTGCCTTGGGGAACACCCAACAAATTCAGCATGGCGGTGATCGTGTGTCGATAGTATTGGGTACGCCATGCCACCACTTCCCACGAGTGCTTGTAATTGACAAGGAACGCGTACAGATCTGGAATCATTGTCTTATTACCACTTCAAACGCTCATATACGGGTGATTGCTACCACAAAACAACACGGTGACCTTTCGACATTATATCAGGATTAATTCTGATCAGACTAGAGGTGAGGAGAAGCACCTTACATCAATGTTTGCTTTCACAAATTCTGCAATCTTGATCAGAGGTACAAAGTATGCGATGTGTGCTGATCGATCGTCAGAGCAATCTATCTACAAGTTGTGTCACCACCAGCTTACGCCGCCCTGTAGGAGCCGTTGCTGATGCACGTAACGATCAATCATTGGTCCAATAGATGCTTGGAGGACGGCTTGCCCAGGATTCCACTTACCCCAGAAACATTTTGGGGTTTCCCCCCTCTTTAAGATCTCCCGAATCTCTGCACCTCCTTGGACCTTGAGAAGCCTCTGAACAATGAGCTCGTATCTCTGGTCCGCATTAGATGCCATCAGGTCAGATTGGGTACTGTATTCACGTAATTGGTGATTCAAGAATCAAGTCAGCCGTACAGTCCCATTGATTTATACTCTAAAAGCTTCTACGCCGATATTATCTAATAGAGCTATTTTTCGGACTTGGGCGATGGTAAGGCAACAAGATCTAGGCTTTCACCGCCCGTAATCGTGGTAAGCGCTTGAGATTTTTGACAATCTTTTTGGTGCGCCACTGAAGAAATGTTAGGGTACCGACAGTCACCGAAGAGTGCTCTAAAAAATTTGTCGGCTCGGGTTGGAAACCGGCGCATGTACCAGGGTCATATGCGTGTGAACAAGTGATCGTCTTAACAGATGTTTTAGACACATGTTCCGAGCCATGCTGTAAGACGCCACATTTGTAAGCTCGCGTGATCACGCAATCTATTCAAAGAGCGGTGAGGGAGGGACCTACTTCATAACGAACTCGTTGGTTAAATTGATACTTTCTAGTCTAAACAGCGCTAAGCGACTGTTAACCGATCTCAAATTTGCCTGTGGATCTTTGGGTCATATCTATATGCTCGAGCCTAAAGATCTTCCTATATCACTCGTGTTTAGACATATTTTACGTATCAGGACAACAATCACGTTCTTCTAGACTCTCACAAAGCAGAATGGAGGGGACAAGGGCTATCTCAGCTACTCTCCTGGAGAAGAAGGGAAAGTGGCTACCTTACGATGAGGAAGTTCTCAAACAGTGGCTTGAGCATATGGTTCAGGAAGTTGACAATTCCCCCAAGTTAATAATGCCCGCAGTCAAGGAACTCCAAGATCTCATCGACTCCGATGCTACCATCTTTATGCATGTATGCTCTATGTTTGAGCAGATCCCATCCGGGACAACCTATGACAAAGATCCGCTAGGTCGCCCACAGCTTCGCAGCTACAAACATATGCTTCAGGTATTGAACTTTGTCATGAACAGCGCTCCTAGATGGGATTCTTCCGTACACAAAGTTGGCTGGGTTGGCTTTCCGATCAACGTTATCCTAAATTGGCCCATGTCTACAGCTAGCGGCAAGGCATTTTTTCTGAATCCTAAAGTCAACGCTTGTTTCAAAAGGATACTTGACAGTTGGGCAGAATATCTTGGCACCCCTTCCTCGTGTAACGTCTTGTCAACAAAAGACGGCTGGCTGAGCCCCGATGCAATGCAAGCTTTGGTGAGCGAGGCCACCTCTAGGTCTAGCACTGCCCAGACATTCGAGGAAATATTCGAATGCGACTCATCCTTGCCATGCTACGGTTTCAAGTCCTGGGATGACTTTTTCACAAGGAGATTTCGCCAAGGATTGCGACCTCTAGCCGGCCCAGAAGACCAGAGAAGCTCTGCGATAATGGACCTCAAGCAAGACCCCAGGAGTATCATTGTGAATGCATGCGAATCTAGACCCTACCGCCTTGCGAACCATGTCGCACGACGCGATCGATTCTGGGTCAAGGATCAGCCATACTCTTTGCTCGACATGCTGGCAAATGACAGTAGCGCCGAAAATTTTGTTGGCGGAGCTGTTTATCAAGCTTTCCTTAGTGGACTTAGCTACCACCGCTGGCATAGCCCTGTCACCGGGACCATCATCAAGGCTTATATCGTTCCTGGCACATACTATTCCAAAGCGGCATCTCAGGAATTTGGGTCGGCCCATACCTCTCTGAGTCCGTCTCAGGCTTATTTAGCGGAGGTTGCTACACGCGCTATTATTCTTATACAGGCAGACAATCCAGCGATTGGATTGATGTGCGTTATGCCAGTAGGCATGGCGGAGGTCTCGACGTGCGAAATCACTATGAGCAAGGGTCAGCAAGTCTCAAAAGGGAGCGAGTTGGGCCTATTTCATTACGGTGGATCTACATACTGTATGCTATTCAGGCGTGGCGTAGAGCTGGATTGGACGCCAGAGACGCGCATGGCCCCGACAAGCGAGCAGGACTCCAAGAAGAGAGCTATCATACCTGTTAATAGTCAGGTAGCGACAGTTAAAATTCCCAAGGCCATTCAATGATCGCTTTTGTCTTTTATCCATTATATAAGTCTAAATTGAGGGTTGTAAGAAGCCTTGATAGCACACTACATGGCACTAGCTGACGCATTTTTCCGTTGAATACACCGAAAGTTGGTTAGGAGAGGCTTCAAGCAAAACGACCGAGTAAGGAATACCATGACCTTAGAAAACACAGATGAATCTGCTCATTGAACACGAAGTATTGGACCACGTCGTGATAACGCAAATGAAACTGACACGGTTGTGTCGAAGCAATTGTCCCTCTGGGGTTAGCAACATTAGCTTTTGCGTCCAGCGGAGCTTCTCAATAGATGCGATTTTCATTTTTTTGCGAGCCAAATATTGTGTGTATTGTGATTTTGCCTCGGTCCGAAACCACCTATGATTCTATTGGCTTGGAACTTTACATCGGGATGGCCGATGCATGATCGGAATTACCTAACACAATATCCTTCATCGTGAAAATTTTCATCCTTCACCGCTTTTACCTTTCACCGCCTTCGCCGTTCACCGCTTTTGTGTTCGCAACAAACCTATTCCCGAAAGTAAGATCAGGCTACTATGAAGGTTGACAGCTCCTAAGCTTCTAGAGTCTACGCCTTATCCATTTGCCATCACGGTGCTTCCACAACGATAAGACTCTTGAGCTCGGCCGCTCGAATTGTCGGTTGTTCGTACTGAGCAATATGTCTGACTCTACACTGGGCCAAACCACAATTGTCGAGGGCAAACGAATCATGACGGCGCCGCTCAAGGTGATTAGTTGGAGGCTCTTAAAATCAGCTGATTCGCCAGAGGTAGAAAAACTGCTGAAGTCTGCTGAAACGCCCGGATTTTTTTACCTCGATCTACAAGATGGCTTAGACGAGCATTTTTTCGAGGATTTGCAGTGTCTATACAGTCTTGGGAAGCTTTACTTTGCCCAGCCCGAGATAGAAAAGATGAAGGGATTTCACAAAGAGAAAGAGACGGGGTGAGAAAGCCAGGCGATGCAGATCATCAGAATGCGCTGACATACTACTCTGAAATGAAAATGCGTCGATCGTTGTTGGCTGAAATACATACAGACTATGTGGCCTGTAACACATTTGCAATAAGAGGGTTGAGCTTAAAGAAGCAAGGGTGGTTACTGTATACCACAGGTGAAACCAAATACCTCCGTATCAATATTAAGGAGAGGGTGAGTTCATGGAGTAACATCTCGTTCACACGTAGGGTTAGGGTTAGGGTTAGGGTTAGGGTTAGGGTTAGGGTTAGGGTTAGGGTTAGGGTTAGGGTTAGGGTTAGGGTTAGGGTTA